>BLKM01008479.1:888133-928812 GCA_013340265.1 Coptotermes formosanus
GTGGTGGTGGTTGTGGTGGAGGTTGTGGTGGTTGTGGTGGTAGTGGTGGTGGTGGCGGATGTGGTGGTGGATGTGGTGGTAGTGGTGGTGGATGTGGTGGTGGTGGTGGTAGCAGTAGTTATCTAACGATGTTGACACTTGCTCAGATTATACAGCGTCGGTGATATAAAACACAGAGAACTGATGCAATGATACTGGCTGCGAGACCCGAAGTACTTGGAGAAAAACCTGCCTCAGTGCCACTTGTCCACCATGGATCCCACATGGACTGGACTGGACTGGGACTGAAACCGGTCCTTCACGGCGACAGACCGGAGAATAATCAGAGCCACGACAGCAGCAGTAGTAGTAGTAGTAGTAGTAGTAGTAGTAGTAGTAGTAGTAGTAGATACCAGCTGACTCAATCCCAGTTTTCAAGCAAGCCAGTGCTCCCCATGAATCTCCTGAGCACCCTTTGTGAATGGCGCGCCGAACTTACCCACACAATGAATAAGATACCTGACATCACCTGAGCATTCTTCTGGAGACCATTCCATAATGTGACACGATCATCCCAGATCTTCACTACACGAGGTTTATTTCACAAACAGGATGCTTCCGTAGTTGGCTGACGCATCCACCATTTCCTTGGTTCACACTACACTGATTGCATGTGGAGAGAAGATTAAGGTACTAGGTTCGATGCCGACCTCCGATACCTAAGGCGCAACCAGCCAATTACAATGTATCATAAGTGGTCAAGGCAAATTCCCAACGCATAACGCCGTAGTTCCTGCTCTAGCTGATACTAATCACGAAAACCAAGAAAGTACTGAAACAGTCTGCACTAACAAGAGCCAGTCACCCAAACACGGGGGCACTACCATTCCAAAACGTCGTGTACCCTGAATATACGTCAAATATCAAACATAAATGTGCTGTAACGAACCAACCATAATCACAGACTCAGCCTACGGAAAATCGTGCTGCAACAGGACACGAACTTGCTCGAAAGGAATCAGATCCACTGTGCTTTACTACTCGAGCATTCCGCCTTACTCGTTCCTTACAACAATCACTGTAATTATGTCGCAAAATGATGTAGGTGCAACAAAGTAAGCATTAGGAGTGATCGAAAGCACCATAATCCAACAGGTGGACGGGACGGGATGCCAGCAGATGACAAAAGCGTCTACCTTCCCTCGGGGGCTGAGAGATTCTGATGAAATCTTGCCAGAGCTGAAGGACAGCATTGCAGCTGACAACACTCCAGGCCAGGCATAGGAATAACTCGAATATCGACTCCAAAGCCCCAGCAGCAGCACAAAAGAAGAGTTCTCGTTCAAATAAGAAGAAAACATGTGGGAAAAGAACTACTCAAGTATGATTGCAATGGCCTTAGTAAGGTCAACAGATACTACACCATTCCAAATTGTGTTCGACACTTTTTCTCTTTTTCAACTCTGTGAAACGTATATAACATATATGCCTACTATGAAGACTCATAATCCGGATTCATGTCCCAGAACAGCTGTAAACAGTCTGGCTACAAACTACGACAAACGTTTCGCCCACAGTCGGTTTCAAACACAATACACCAAGTGCATAAAATGTTCGCTGAAACACGTCGTGCGTTAACAAATTCCTTATTAGCCTAACTTTATAGATGGATACGTACGTACGTAAGCACGCACGCACACAGAGTAATCGCACTTGGTATTAAGTTACGTCTGTACAGTTACGTGTTACCAGTATGTTATCAACATATATACGTACAAGCAGTGATGCCTAACAAGACAGGTGAACATACACAGCGACGGAGACGTCAATCTCCACGCATTATAAACCGCAACAATGGTCAGATCCACGCTCCGGTTGCATTGCCTGAGGAAAGAGACCCCAGTACCTATTTAATACCACAATGGGTTACTTTCAACACCAAACCCGCAAGGACTAACGTGTATTACCACACCAACAGATGTACACGTACTTGCGTCGTTGATGGAGTACGAAGACAGACAGCCCCCACGCCACCGCCACAGCCAATTAACCTTTTAAAGCCTAGCGGTAACTTTACATACCACCAGGCTTAACATTAAAAAATTCTACGTGGTGCCCACATTGCGTTTATGTGTTTTGTACGGATCTCAGAACAAACAGCAACTTTTGCCTTATAAAACATCAAGAGAGTGGTTTTTATAACCGAAGTGGAGAGTGTTTACTGCACGGTACGCACTGAGTCCTTATATAAAACAGATACGCTTCGTCTTTAAAGGGTTAACCTTGTAAATCCTAGCGGTAACTTTACGTACCACCAGGTTTAACATTAAAAAATTCTACGTGGTGCCCACATTGCGTTTATGTGTTTTTTGTGGATCTCAGAACAAACAGCAACTTTTGCCTTATAAAACATTAAGAGATTGGTTTTTATAACCGAAGTTGAGAGTGTTTACAGCGCAGTACGCACTGAGTCCTTATATAAAACAGATACGTTTCGTCTTTAAAGGGTTAATGATGGGAGTTCGGGTACCAACAGGACGAAGTACCAGCGACGAACGCTAACGAGACTAACACAGTACAGATGACGTCAAAAACAATCCATCTCTTTCAAACTACATAAGATAAAGCGGAGCACGGACAGCAAGCCAAGTTCGCCTTCTGTCTATCGTAATCCAGTTCATGTATACTTAAATCTAAAGCCGCGTGGCCAACTCGATGCAGGTCAACACTAGGCTACTGAGGTGATACGAAGATGCCACTGCAAAATTTGCTAATCCTGCAAACCCAGTAACAGCACTCCAAGGGTGGGTACACACTTGTAACGTTACCGCGTAACGTAACACGGTAACGTGACAGTGTGGACGCGACTCGTGACAGCGGAAAGTAGCAAAAGTTGGTTACGGTGTAACGTTACGGGCTTGTTCGGTGCGATGCCGGTATTGTCCGTCGCATCAAAGGGATGTCACAGTTACGGCTTGAGCAAGTGTGGACGTGCTCCGTGTCACGTACGCAGTACACCACCGTCTTATGGGTCAGTTCTTTATGTGCGGCTTTTGTGGCTGTTTTCAGAATGGAGTGGACTCAGGAAAGAGTGATAGAATTTATAGACGCCTATACGAAGAAGCAAATAATATGGGACCCAAAGCATCCGTTGCACTACAATAAAATATCAAATTAATTAAATATTCAAATTCAGTAGGAGACATTCTGGTGAAATTTTTATATAACCCACTGACCGACTGATAATTCAAGTCCGCTAATAAACTTGAAGCACTGTACACTTCCCTGCTGGAGTACAGTTGCGTTTGCCACCTTCGCCGCTGTTTTTTCTCTCCCCCCCCCCCCCCGCCCCAGGGGGGTAAATGTACTAAGTTGCTGCTACCTGCAAAGACATCGCACTCACTTGGCCCCCGTAACAAACTGTTAACCTCACAGTGTCGCGCGTGGTGCTTACTGTTACGCCGTACTGTTACGGGATGCAAGTTTAGCTCGTAACTCGGTACCGTGTCAGCCACTTGTAACGTTACGGCGTTATGACACGCGGTACCGTTACAAGTGTGTACCCACCCTTACAGGGTGACTTGAAACAAGCGAGAAGTAAATCTGCTTCAGCATTATTCCCAAACAGTACCCTACATCATATCCCAACAGTTCCATTTATGTTAGGGGAAGCACTCCCGGGAATGAACTCTCCTGCATCTCACCAACACTAAACTAGGATTTCCGAGACGGGCTCGTACCAATCTCGTGTAATTCTACTCCTATGAATTTTGTCTAGTTTAACATCATCTCTACTTAGGCAACGTTAGGTTTACAATAAAGACTACTTTAATTCGTCGTTATGGTGTTCGCATATTTGGGGGGCCAGAAGTTACTATGCAAATATGTTCCTGTTTTTTCTACGATTACCGTACCTCATTCCACGACCCTACATTCAGTGACGCTAGTGCCCTTCCACCGCACACGCCCGCCACGTTCTCACTGCTGGTTATCAAAAGAGACTGGGAGGGCCGCAGCTATATAACGTTCACAGCACAAAAATCGTGAAAGCGGGCCAAACTCCAATACGCACACGATTAATTTTTCGCAGTATCTGCTTAATGAGGAGCAAAATACATATCATGCGTTTTTAAAAATGTGCAAAATTTGCACCGGCTTCTTCACTTCAAAGTCCAACCAGTGAAACCGTTGCAGCCTTGCAAAGAGTACCAAGAAATTTATTTAAAGACTCATTAACCAGTATGTTGTGTGGTTTAAAGTAAGCAATTTGTATCACTCTAACAAACCGCCTATAAACTACTCACCGTATTTGTCTTCTATTTCCCAAACCAATCTTCCCGCCTAGCCTTATACGATTACAGAATATTACCAGGTCAGACAACAAAGTCCAGGGACTGGGTCTCAAGAATATATAAGCATGAAATAAAAGAAACTTTGTTTTATTTTCCTTCCAAACAATCTCCGTCGACTACAACGCACTTTTCGCATCTTTCTACACGCTTCACACAACAGCCATCGAAGGCGTAAAGAGGAACCGCATTTCATTTAAGTCAAAATTGATGCACTGATTTCGAACAGTGGACGAATCCACGACAAACCCAAGTACTGGGAGGACGAAATGTTTTGCTTGGCTTAGATGTCCACGAACTGTGTAGTGAACTTTCTACCACGCTCATGTAATGGTTCAGCCTGAGAGACAATTCAGACAGGTCTGCTCAATTATTTAATAGAAATTCGGCTCGCCTGTGAGATGGCAGACAGCTAGGGTCACACCTACAGGCACAGCAGCAGTCAGACAACAGCGGGCGTACGAGTCGGCTCTCGCAGGACTAACCGTTCGCACTGGCAGGCTAAACACATCTGTTAACGTCTGTTTTATAAATACCTTCCTTACCTTCCCAAATACTGACGTAAAGCTTAGTGACACTGCAGAGTGTTCAACTGTAAGCAGCCTTCACTACACACTCGCTCGGTGATTGTTTAAGCACAGTGCAAGCAACATTCAACTGTGCTTCGTCACTTCACTCCTTTAACCCAATGCTAAAATCCTAAAAATAGCAACGTAGCGTGAAAAACTTACAGCGGAGCACCTTTCTCGAAACAATTAATTAAATAAGGACTAATTAAAAATTTTTCACCTTTCAAGCGAAACAACATTGTATGGGGCAACGTGAAACAAGGGCTGTCTGTACACTCAGTTGTGTAGGAAATCAAGTTTCATACCTGTACTCACCCCTGTATTATAATAAACCGCACAGAAAAAACCGTTACTATATTATTAACCCTTTAAAGACGAAGCATATCTGTTTTATATAAGGATCCAATGCGTACCGCGCTGTAAACACTCCCCACTTCGGTTATAAAACCCAATCTCTCAATGTTTTATAAGGCAGAAGTTGCTGTTTGTTCTGAGATCCGTACAAAACACATAAACGCAATGTGGGCACCACGTAGAATTTTTTAATATTAAACCTGGTGGTACGTAAAGTTACCGCTAGGCTTTAAAAGGTTAATGAAGTACCCGTTACAATACAAAGGTGCGGTAAGTAACTCACTGCAAATTCTCATCCATTAGCCGCCTGTATGACATCAGTAAACGACCCAGTGATCCATGACTGTGGTGCGGCCGGCAGACCACTTGTCTTTCACGCAGTGACCGTTCTCATCAGCCGCATTCTGTCATATGCTACCATGCGTTAGTAATGGCGAATTCCGCACAGTGCTTGTTGCCTGTACCGGGCAGAGATATGAAAAATGCTGAGAGGCCAAATATAAATTGAGAAGCACCAGGAATCGGTGGGGCATATAATGCAAATCAATGTGCCGATAATTAATTCATTTGAAATTGGTCCACTCTCAGTACAATTAGAAAGGCCGACCCCATATTTTTTTTAATCTCAGAACATTCTTTATTTACATCATCGGTATTCATTTGAAACCATGCTCGAGAATAATACAACGATGTTAACGCCAATCGATATTTTGTGCACATTTTAAAAGGGGCACTGCTATGTTCCACATATCACTGGCGGTTTCCTAACGAAATGAGAAAAGATCAAAATAGCAACTACTTCAGCACGGCACACATCCATTTCATGGCACTCACGTACACATAACAAGACACGCAATGTACGTATAAGGCAACACTGAGGCGAGCTTGGCTATTGTCGCCCTGGAAAAGCAATAAGTATTACGTATTATGAGTGTGTATCTGCAGCCATAGTTATCAACCATGCAACGCGCATGCGCCGTATTGTACTGTCATCTGTGGCCTGTCTGATTCTACCACACTTTTCCACATCACGTCATAAAAGGCATGATTTTGGGAAAGAAGTTACTGTATATAAAATGTGGTTCGATTTTCTCTACAACGTCTGTCTGAAACATTTCTCGTTCTAAGGAGAATTCAGCCAAATATCACAAATGTACATTAAGTCTTCATGTAAAGTGTCCGTTATTCTTGTCAGACTTTCATGAAACCTAAATCTTCTCGACAGATTTTCGAAAAACAGAATCCTGGCATACAAAATTTCACACAAATTTGTCCAGTGGGTGCCGAGTTGTTCCATGCGGGCGGACGGACGGACGGACGGACGGACGGACATTCAGGCATGACGAAGCTAACTATCGCTTTTCGCAATTTTGCGAACGCACCTAAAGTACTTACGCGAATACCCCCATCCCACAAGTACTACATGATAGTCATTAACTGGGATCCATTTTTATGACGGCGCACAACGCCTCCTTGTGAGAATAAGCCACGCATTTCAGAAAAGATCTCTGCAAACAACAGACTATATGACCGGCCAGGAAAACATCTTTAACACTTACACACAGGTCCTAAGAGATAATTTAAGACTGAACATAAGCAACAGCAGAGTGCACCAACAGTAAGAAAAAGTAACAACCTGCAGCTACATACAGAGTACGTCGACAGTCAAGCAGACAGACCCAGCGTTATATATTAAACTCTCGGCCTACATTTCATTACAAACAGAATATTCGTGCCAGCACTTCAATTCGTTCATCGGAAATCTCCATTACCCGTCACACCAAGTTCTCCTCTTGAAATAAACAGACCCCACGAGATCAATCTTTAAGAGTTTGATTTCAGGCCAAAATAACGAACGGTTTCAATGCAGTCACAGCAACGGTGAGTGATAAGGCGAATGCTGTGAAGTTCGAAGTCGTTGTGCCACCGCGTTTTATTAAAATGTTAGGCTCATTTGCTTTTAACTTTGTATATTTTGTCCGTCCGCCTCCACTACTGTAAATCAAGCCAACATCTGTCAGAAGGCAAAGCGATAACAGAAACCCACAGAACTTTCAGAAGGCTTCACATGATAGTCTCTAAATCACTGGGCGTGACAGAAAGATTTGGTAAGGCATTACCACGTGCGTTTTGTAACAACATATCTCTTTCTTGAATTTTTATTCCTTCCTTCCTTACTTGGGGGGCCGCGGTGGCGCAGTTGGTTGAGGCACTGTGCTACAAACCGGCAGGTCGCGGGTTCGATTCCCGATGGTGTCAGTGGAATTTTTCATTGGAATAATCCTGTCGGTCGCACTATGGCCCTGGGGTCGACTCAGCCTCTAACGGAAATGAGTACCAGGAATATTTCCTGGGGGGTAAACGCGGCCGGTGCGTAGGGCTGACAACCTTACCACCTTCATGTGCCGACTGTCTAGAAATCTGGGAGCCTCAACCTCCTGGAACCCTAAGGGCCTGTCCAGGCCTGTAATGGGACTGCTTTACCTTTTTTTACCTTCCTTACTTGCTTACTTAATTTAGTTACCCACCCACCCACCCACCTACCTACCTACCTACCTACCCACCCACCCACCTACCTACCTACCCACCCATCTACCTACCCACCTACCTACCTACCCACCCACCTACCTGCCTACCCACCTACCTATCCACCCACCTACCTGCCTACCCACCTACCTACCCACCCATCTACCTACCTACCTTCCTACCTACCTACCTACCTACCTACCTACCTACCTACCTACCCAATTTATACTTGGCGAGAAAGCTCAGCAATATGTTCATCTCACGAAACTAAATGCCTGATGAAATGCACATATTAGTGTGAAAATGGCAAACTGAATCCAAATCGGCAAACGTAAAAACGGTGCAGCTGTCCGTCTGCACATCATGAAGGCATACGGAGTAGCAGAGGCATAGTTCCTCGGCACTAGATGGCACTGAGTGGTCAGTTTCACAATCCGGCCACTTTACCCTGGGGGGGGGTTTGAACATGTATAACATTTAAGCTCACACAAAACGCGATCCTCAAAATGAACCGCTATAAACCAAAATCAAAACGGTTCCACAAACTTCGCGTAAATTTACAATACCCGGTTTCAACAAAACAGACCACGAGAAGAAAGTGCTGTAAAAAGCGAACGGACGGAAGAACACAGAAACATGAACCATCACGTGATATTCGAATTATCCGCCCCCCCACATAAAGGCACCCGTCCAGGGTGGACTGAATGCAAAACCCGAAGTCTCGCCTACGAAAGGACAGCAGACCTTGAAGCATTATCTTGATCCCCGTGACAACTGGCGCATATTCACAACAGCCGCGTGTGCCAGCACAAAAACAACCAAGTATACGCAGGCTGTCCACCTGACAGAAGGGGTTGGAGGGATAGAAACATGAGCCAGTGTAATGACACAAAGTAAGTTATAAACTTCTGGTAGAGCCAGAGTAGAAATAACAACATATGGAACCATTATGACAACCAATGTGACTATTAAGTACAATCCATGTGAGCACTGTGTGGAAACCATGCACATTACATGATCATCGATTTTCGATAAGTCCCAGCAGAAGGACAGCTGAAAAAGCTGCGGTACGATCAATTTTCAGACTGACCCTCGTGCAGTAAAGTTTGCTCAGCTGTCACTTAAATCAGCAGGTACGTTTTGTACCGTCTTAATGCTCCTTACCTAACTACTCTAATGAGGCGGGGTCACCACAGCAAGGTAACCAATTCTACAAAAAGTGAGCCTCCCACTACTTTAGCCCCCAATGTAAAATCTAACTCTCTTAACAATAACTATTCTCCCACCTCTTCTTAGATTTTCCAATCGATCCGTTTCCTAAGTTCTCCCACAAACGCTGTCTCCCTCATCCCGAGCAACGTATTACAATTTAAGTTAAAACAGTAGGCTATACGCTAAGCCATTCATAAAGAAACAAAACCGACATGATCATGTCACATATGTCTATTGCACAGATCTAATGAGCAAAAATATCAACAAATTCTAATATGCAATGCTCTTCATTTTACACACTCGCACATTGTGGAAAGAGCTAAAAACGGAACAGTGGTAGTGGAGGCAAGCGGCGTCCCGCAACTCGACAATTAAGCATTTCACACAGAAGTTCATCTCCAACCTCATACAAACTCTCATCTCGGTATGAACCCACCCACTCACCTTTTTGGCTTCATTGTTGTTGTCCGAGTGGTTGGGCTGAGGGCTCATCACTGAACCATTGCTCACAGCGCCGCTCTGGGACAGCAATTCGTCTGAACCACGCTGAAACGAGAAAATGTAAAAATTGGAACACACCTTCATATCAACCGGAAATTCAAGCGTAAGCAAGCAAGAACGTAAAGGCAACAAGACAACAGTTGGAATACCACGTTCTTTATTACGTCGCCGAATAACAGAGCCTAAGGGAAGCCGACCATTGGACACGTAATGACTCACACTACCGTAAAATCCATTCAGCAGAAGCGTTAGCATTATTAGAAATCGGAAAGAAATCGTAACCCAGACAACAAACCTGAGAAATTCAACTCCCCTAACAGCACTCACCGCAACTGGCATTGTGCAGCGTCGCCTTCACTTCATGCTAAGCAAGTCCATAACGACTTCCGTAAGAATGTACATGAAGGGTAAGTACGTTCAAGCTCGCAAAAACAAAAGAAGGAGATGTGCCTGAATACCGCACAGGTAAACTTATTTCCCTCTACATGCCATGAAGTCACTGGGGGAGTGGTGGCATTGCTCCACTCATTTTTATCTTTGGCACTAGATGGAGGTGAGTGGTCCACTTAACGCCCCGGATGCTTCACCCGAGGAGAAAGCACCAGAGTACCCTTCTGAACAGGAGGGTAGGCGGCTTCCGAGGCGGTCTAGAAGATTTGGGAAGTGACGCATGACAGGCAATTTAGCCTCCGTACCTATAACGTCACTCAGTGGCGTGTGCGTGTATCTGCTAGGGATTCTAGCAGGATAATGCCATTTTACTCGAAGAGTGCTTTTATGGCAATTTAATGACGCTGGCAACAATAATATGTACCCACGTATTCACGTAAAGTGCACAATATTTTTGCCGATTTTAACCAAATTTGGAATTTCTCACCAGAAACGTCCCGAGTATCACATTGCGATACACGCGAACAAACGGACGGACGGACGGACAGACAGACAGACGCACGGACGAGAAGTCTGACGCCGCTTCGGTCGAATAAAGCGCTTTTTGGCGATTTAATTTCGCCGGCAACAATAAAACGTAGTTAGGTCTTCAGGTAAAGTGCCCGACATTTTTAAAAGAAATCACAAATATCAAATTTCAAAAAAAAAATCCGTCCAGGCGGAGCCGCACGGAAACATGCGGCACGCGGGCGGACGGACATGACGAACGTAACATGCATTTCTGCGTCTACGTGAACGCGCCTACAACTCTTGCCTGGTCACAAAACGAGCCGCAACTTCTCGGCCGTGCATCACCAGCCTTACAGCTATACCGACTGATCTATCATCAATCAGCGTCCAAGCAGTAAACAATTAAATTTTGCGGACATCGCGACTAGAGACCACTGGTACGGGGGGGACGGAATACGAAAGGGCAGCCTCAGGAAACAGGTTTAGGGAATATGAATTAGACTGTCTCTCATAAAGACTTTCTGGCCTCCGTGAACAGAGTTCCTTGGTTTACGCGCTAACAGACTATAACTAACAGAACAACTGCTACAGATTTAACAAAGCAAAATGTGTGACAACCGAGCGCACGTGCAAGTAGGTACATTAATTAGCTGATTCAGCATTTGTACAAGAAAGGAAAGAACGGAAAGGAAGCACAGAGACGAAGTCAAAGAAAATACAGAAGGGCTGCTGCCATTACAGTTATGAAGCTCACGACGGTCTAACGCTTCGACTACATGACAAAGCATTTGTGTGGATTACGAAAGAAATTAGCAGAAGACAAAACATATAAGGCACATTTTTTTCAGCAAAGTTGAGGGCGACAAGATTCTGCGTGTGAGTATTCAAATAAACTGAACGCGCTTTAAATCGCCTGCTTGGAATGCAGCAAACATGTGGCCTATTGTCAGTATCTTGAAAAATAAGCAATTTTCTTCAATTTTCCGCTCAACAAACATTATTTCCAAAACTTTTCATAACTCTACCCGCTATGTCTTCAGCTTCCTATTTCCCTAAGTAGCAATAAAAGTTTTCAAGCTCAGAGGGAATTGAAGCACCTTCCATCACTCCACTCAAAAAATGCGCAAGGGAAGTTTTGCGCCTTATATGTCAAAGAAATAAACTAGATCAGAGAATATAATGCAGCTAGGTGTATCTAACCCAGCTACGGATAAAATGACGAGACAGTGAAAAGGCCAAGAAGTATGGAAAAAGAAAGTCGAAGATGTGATTTTGTAACAGAGGTAAGAACAAAGCACGCTTGTTTGTGCTGAACAACGCACCTTATAACCAACATAAAAGTGCACCACAAAGAAAATAAGCATAAAATTTCGATATTCTGTTTCTATGTTCCTTTCGCTACTATGATGTGTCTCCCTGCCGAGGAAACCAGCCTGCATACCTTGAGAGGACATGAAAATATCAGGTCCTAAGAACGGAGCAATGGAAAAATGAATTCTTCCTCGTCACCGACAGGGTGATACGCGTCAAGGAGGTACAGACGGGCAGGACATGCAGCATGCGCGACACCTATGTTATTCATACAACAAACAATATTAAACAACTTAAACGGCAACATAACTGTGAACACAAAGGAAAGTACCTTCTCCGCTGTGTGTGTGTGTGCGTGTGTGTGTGTGTGTGTGTGTGTGTGTGTGTGTGTGTGTGTGTGTGTGTGTGTCAAGCTAACAATTCACCCCCATCGACTACTGACATTACGGATGAATGTAGACATACCTCCATTACTCACACAGGCCTTTCTGATTTATCCGAGACTTCTTTAGCGACACTGCGTAGCGTCAAATGGTTGGATCAATGAATAAACTGCAAAAAATATTAAAACAGTCGTGGCCTGACTTGAATTACTATCGCAGAAAATGAACACGTAAAAACCCTGCAACGCCAACCCTGAAATAACCACCTTGTTGGACATGGGAACGTCTCATGGGGCTGTCCAGTCTTATCAGGTATAAGCACCACTTTCGTGCGCGCAATGTCAGCACACCACAATGCCAGCACACCGCAATGTCAGCACACCGCAGTGCCAGCACACCGCAATGTCAGCACACCGCAATGCCAGCACACCACAATGTCAGCACACCGCAGTGCCAGACCACCGCAATGCCAGCACACCACAATGTCAGCACACCGCAGTGCCAGCACACCACACTGCCACCACACCACAATGTCAGCACACCGCAGTGCCAGCACACCGCAACGCCAGCACACCATATACGACACTAACACTACATAATGAACCACAACAGTAACATAACCACTACTGCAGAACTGTAGGCTACTCTGCGACCGTGAGTGGAGGACGGGCAGACTACCTACCTGTTCGAAAGACGTCAGCCTTCTTACAACAGCCATCTCGCCAAATGTGATGAGGGCAGATAGTGGGAGTGATAAAGCCTACCGCTACGCGTCCGTAAACAAGAAGTCAAGGGTAGGTTCTGACTTGGGCACCGTGGTGCTCTCCGTACGTAACGGGCGTTTACGTTAACGGTTACAGAAGAATGAACGTTAACAGGCCTATTACAAACAAACCTGTTGATCAGAACAGCTTCACAGCTGCACGATTTACACAGAATCGAATATGATATACACTATACAACTGGAAACAATGCTGAAGGAGACAATTACAATTGTAACGCAATGCCAATCCCGAAGATGGTCCAATGGGGCCGAAACATGTAGCGCACTGAAAACAAAATACTGTTTTACAGTAAAATGCAGTTGTGTTTGACGGTAATTTTTTTTGTTGGTAATACTAAGCATCGCCCAAACGAAATTAGGAAAAGTACAAGACACTCGGACAGGACTACCAGCATATGAGACGATATTTGAACTCCGGACCCTTCCCTATGAGACGCAACATTGATAACCACTATAATGCGATAAAGACTGAATGAAAATTCATTTGAAAGCCAGCAACTTTACATTTCTCGACAGCACATATTAACAAAATTAGCACATGGAAGCTTATGTTGACTAACACTTTCTTTTCAAGCGGCGCAATAGCCCCTAGTGGGCCAGGACCTTCACGATCACACTGACACAACATTCCGTTGGGCTTCTCTGTACGAGTGATCAGTCCGACGCAGAGACCTCTACCTGACAACACACAACACGCACAAGAGACAGACACCCATGCCGCAGGCGGGATTCGAACCCGCAATCCCAGCAAGCGAAAGGCCGCTAACCCACGCCTTATACCGCACGGCCACTGGGATCGGCGAGCAACGCTTTAGTACACGTAATAAACGCGCTGAGTGCCCAAAATTGTCCAATTTCGCTATACCCGACGATGATTTCCTTTTCCCACCTTACTCGTCGATTGGCACGACAATTAACACGAAAAAAAAAGCGTACACCTAACTGCAGGCTGCAAACGGAAGTTACGAAGGAACGAACCAAGACCTGACAAAAGAACAAATCCTCCTTAACAACAGAACTGTCACGTACGTCACACACAATACTTTCTTCGCCAATTTGGGCTTATTTATTTAGTTTTTATGTTGGGAACATCCAACAGCCGGCAACAAAACGAGATGTCTTCAGAAAATGAACCTGCTACGTACACTCACTGAACACAAAAGAGTGCCAGGCGACAGAGGCGATACTGAGAAAGGAAAAAGGCTTTTCACGTAAATCCCGGTAGCCAGTAGTGTACGTCGGACGTCAAGTACACTTGCAAGTCGATCAAAATAGCAGCTTTATTGAAGACTAACGACGTACTGGTAATCCGTGCGGCTGTCCATGGGAGTTAACGGAAGTAGACCGATGACGTGTCAGTAAATCAGGTGTCTGCACATTTGTGACTGATCAAAGCAAGAACTTGTTTAAAATCTCAGGCGTGGTGTGCGTCTAGCGACACCAACTGCACATCTATCAGCACGTTGTGTAGAGGAACAGGCTGCCCCTAGGGAAGGAGAAGAAGGCAACATGTAAGGTACCGAATTGTCGAACTGCCACTAAACCGGCGTTTCTCAGCCTTTCTTCCATGGAGGGATCCCTAAAATAGTTTTTGTATCTCGAGGAAATCCTACTTACAAAAATGTTCACAGGCAAGAAAACAAAGAGGCCTCTGGTGGGGCACAAAGATTACCCCACTACTGCCAAACGCCGGACAAAAATTCCCGCGACATTTAGAGGGATATTTAGATATTCACCGAGAGTTTAAAATTTTTGTATATTTATTCCACAAATAACGCGGAACCATGACTGGACAAACACAACTCTGTACATTGCATGTCGTTCATTTTGCAAACATACACATTTCAGCGTCACATGAGATTGAACACATCTTAGCGTCATGGAAATGTGCGACAATATCAGAACAATCAACATCATGGGCTCCTAGAAACTTCCGGGCGTAGGAGATTCTACATTGTCGTTTTGTTTACAGACGCAAATCAAGAATAATGTGTTCCAAATGGAGGTAAAAATAAAAATCCAAGAACCATGGTGATAAAAACTGTCCGGTTGGCAGCAATTGAAACTTCCAGGCACACGAAACGCATGCGCCGACCCCCACGCCCATCCCCTTAAAGTAAGAAACATAGAAGAGTATTTCAGTGAACGTCCCAAAGCCCACCATCCTGGCGCTCAGACAAACGTGTGGGTTGATTTACTTTTAACACGATCAAAGGATCCTATTAGTAATGGTGATGTTTGTGTATACAGGCTTTCTGGTCTTCAGGGCGCGGGCGATTAGCTTGCAAATGTTCCTTCGTTCTTCAAAACGATGCCAAAGCCCTACAAACAACGGTTAGTTTGTACATTAATGCGTCCATTTCACTTGGACTTCAGTGTTAACTTTGTTCACTTATGGCGTAAAAATAAGGTATACAGCCAAGAAACAAGATCACTCTGGGCACAATCAGAAACCAGGTCTTTTCGTACGGAAAAAAAACGCCGTAACGATGGAGTTAGTCTGTATTCAGACGCCCGATGATAACCCAGAGATAATGTTGAAAGGAAACGTGCCAAAACTTTAAACTTTATATTCGTTTCTATTTCTCATTTACGAAGAGATTTATTTTCCGCCCTTTTAAAAATAACGACATGCATAAACCGTTGATGTCTCGCTAAGCAGCTTATGTGAACAACCAGTTAAAAAGATTTTCATAACTTCATTAAAAGCAGGCGTGCCTGTTCTGCCTATCGATTTGTTCGAACGCGCTTCACACATTCGATATCACACCCGAAAAATCGGTGTGAAGTATCATAAGATAAAAAGACTTTTCATTCAGAAATACTTGTGGCTTACAATTTAGTTGGTACACCTAACCACAGAAATCTCTTACGCCACTCTTCATTTAATCCGTACCACTCTCAGGAATAACCTTCCTCATTAACGACATTGCTATAACGGAAAGGAGAAACTTCTGTTCAGCTGCATTGGTAGTTATCACGGGGCGAAAAAAAGCAGAATCACACTTGTTAAGCTGCAATAACATCCACTTCACTTCCATAAGCAAACGAGACAATATCCGGTATAATTCTTACGTAGACAGATAAGGGTTCCAATTAGGAATTCCTCGACAAACTATGAATACCGCATGTTCTAACCATGTCTTAACTATCTACTTACGAGAATTAGGAGGTGAAAATCTGCATATTGCCGACAGTAGCTTAAGAACCGCTAAATTTATGTAAAACAGAGGCTAAAAAATCTACACTTGGTGTAGGCAAAATTTGTTAGAAAATATTCAAACTAGTCTTTAAAAAAAACAATGTAAATGCGTGGACTGGTCTGAACTGGCTAAGACTATGGTTACTGCAAGCCCTGTGACGAAACACAACAACCTGATGGTCTTAGGAAATTCAATGCAACAAGAAAACCTCGACAGGATACATCTAGCCTACATACAGTGTATTTGTAAAATGATCAATGCGCGCACAGTTTAGTCTGAAGAAACATTTTAAAGGACGCGACCGCTTGGGAAATCGTCGTGCGCAACATCGAAGATAATATCAAACTCTGCAGACATGAAAAGACAGCGAATCTGGAAAATGGGTTGAACTTCCTACGGACGGGACACAATGGTCACATCTTGTGAATACGGTAACACTCAGATTCCGTACACGAACGTAAAGTCTGGCACACGTGGACAGCGCTCAACTGCTCAAGGAGACCCTTGTGTCCTTGAGGCTGAATGAGTATTTTGTCGGGAAGGTATAAAACAGTGGTTAGGTAAGCACTGCTCGAACAGTATCAAGATGTATCACATTTCACGAAGAAGCTAAAATAAAACGAGATGAATACAAGACACTATGTTTAAACCGGCACGTCTTTTTCGAGAAAATTTAATCAACGCATAAAACAAACAACCTTCTAACGCTCTAACACAATAATACAATGTAGAGACAAATGAAAAGAATTTGTTTGCAGGACGGAAGGAGAACACTGCTGCACAACATTTTAAATTACGTATCTGAAGGTTAAATACAACGAGCGAGGTTATCCACTTCAGAGACGGGGTGACCGAAATCGCGTCCACATCATGCTGGACCACTCGGATGACGCACTAACAAAATGCCTACGCCGTTTCTATCCTAGTACGTAAGCACGTTGGTTTCCACGGATTTACGGGCCTATGTTGTAGACCTTGCACCGATTCGACATACACTGCAGTTACCATCTTCAAGGTCAACCAGGCGGAATGGGTAAGTGTACCAATACATATGGGTCATGTTGAGGGGAGTAAGCGAAGTGAAGGGATATGGAAGCGTTGGGGTGTGTGGGTGGGGGGTGGGTGGGGGAATATGGCAGGGGTGGCCAGCTACACTAACTTCGAGAGCCACAACTTAGGAGGAAACTTGGGCAAGAACCATGCACTAATAAAATAATATTTTCCCCTTACTTGACGGCTTATTGTTTCTGTTCATCCAACCACAACACGTTCATTTCAGTTAGTTATGTTTCCTTTCTTTATACGATTTCGTAAACCGCCGTTCGCAGTCACCTTCGTATCCGTGTGAAGCCCCTGAATAGTATTTTTACAGCCAACTTGCACGAGCCACACCAGTGACGCGCGCGAAAAGCACACCGTTCGCAAGACGCGCTGTGGTCACTCCTGATATACTCGTATGGCTTATGTAAGGGTTGCAGGAAAAGAGGTGCAGTCAGACTCCGCACAGTTTGCATGTCTCCACGATGACCTGCGGAGTAAAGTGTTTTTCAGTGGCACCCCAAGATCATGCTGGGACGATTTGCTTTATTTAATTACACAAAACACATTAAAATTCCTAAGTTGTGTATCCCCAAATAAATGCAAACGATAAAATGAAAAACCCGCAGGTGGCAGCGGCTCATTTATAGGCATTATCCCTGCATTTTCTACAAGCTTAATAAAGTAACCACCATGCCAGCAAACCGGTCAACAAGAAATCCTCCAAATAGACTACTTTTCGGCGCTGACTGGATCCTCCCTTTCCGGTACGCGCCACAAGCCAAAAAGCTTCCGTTGACTCTACTCAGTCACGGCAGTAGTAATAAAATTGTATAAACTGTGAGGTCAGAACAGCACAACACACATTCAGTATATTTATTTATATACTGTCCCTTATTCAGACGACATGTTTCGGTCTAAAAGACAATCTTCAGGTGTGTTTACTAGCAGCCTTTGGCACACGGTAAACTGCATGCTTTCTTGCGAGATCTCACACGTGTCTATTAACAACCAAAGAGTACTGCAGTAAAACAAAATGGCGTCATTCTTTGAGTAAAAAGTATATAAGATACGCAGGTAAAATTCTTTAAAAGATACTATTGGCTGACCTACACCTTAATATTCTAAAAATAATGTATTTTACAGTCGCCTTGCTGTCGTTATGCTATTCATAATCGCTTTTGTTGATGCGATGGTATGGGTGGAGCAGCACTGTGCCGCTGCATACGTTGGTTTCCCCCTTTTATCTTCCTTCTATATGTGTGACAGTACTCCCATTCAGTTTTGTGACATCTTTTATGCTTTATACTTCCTCGATGCAATGCACTATTGTGCTTGAGTAAGCTGCGAGTTACGTATCATCCTGCTGTTTATGGGGACGACCAACTTGATGTTTTCTTCGTGCGTGCACTGTCAGCCAGTCAGTCATTTTGTTTTACTGCAATACTGTTTCGTTGTGAACAGACACTTGTGAGATCTCGCAAGAAAGCATGCAGTTTACCTTGTGCCAACGGCTGCTAGTGAACACACTTGAAGATGGTCTTTTAGACCGAAACATGTCGTTTGAATAAGGGACAATATATAAATAAATATACTGAATGTGTGTTGTGCTGTTCTGACTTCATTATTTTTACAGTTTTATTGATAGTGACTGCACAATGGGATGGATCGTATTAAAATTACGGCAGTGGCAATCGGTCTTTCGCTTTCCGCAGACCCATACAAAATCAGAGACGCGTGAAGGCGTTACTAGTAGGGAAAACAGTTATTGCACGATTTTTACAGCACCGCCAGTACCTCTGACAATAGCGCCAAATGGTAATATTACGCCAATTCATGAATGACGAATCGGAGAGGAGGCTGTATAATGCCCAGCATTCGCCCTGCCGTCGACTGCACACAACCACAAAAATTTGCAACATTTCGTAAAGAAAACATCAGTCTACTCTCTTTGTACCTAGCCGGATATTTCATCAAGACAGCTAGTTCCCTTTCTTGGGTGATGTCGTGAAGACACCCATCATGGGCATTGCTTAGTGTAAGGGAATACTGAGGTTAACGGCAATGCAGTATCAAGGTTTAGTTCGCAACAAAAAGTGCAGCAAATGTGGTAATGCCAGATTCTAGGAACGCGTTTGGCACGGAACGAATGCGAATGAAAGTTGTACAGACAGGCGCACTCCATGCGACTGCACCAGCACACCAGTATGCCTGTCAGACAAAAGGGCAAGCAGAAAAACCGGTCTGTCCCAACTTGTATTACAATCAAGAAGCGGCATGCAGCTGCTCCATGACCTGTAGCAAGCTCGAACCAAGGTCGTAATTGTATTTTAATACACAACGCACAGTACCATCTCCATGTGCAAGAATATCTTACATCCTTGTTGTGTAACTGCGTACAACTAACATCCTAAATCCGAAACAAAACAACCATTACGTACGAACAATATTTCTTTTATGGGGGCAACATGTTTCGACCACCTCAGATCATCGGAGGATTCCCCACACAGTGCAAGATATCAGAATTATGTATCAGTGCCATGTAAGTTAAGTTTCACGTCACTAGTTCCTCTTCATGCAGTTTCCTCCCGCCTATTGCTCCTTTCTGTTCAGTTCAGTTATCCTTGCGAGCAACCTGATTCCGAACACCCTCGGCCTAGTCCTTCACTGTGTGTCTCGAGTTAATGAAGAGATAAGCTGACAGTTTTCGAGAACTGGATGCTGAGGAAGACATTTGGACGTAACAGGGTGCAATTAAGAAGCAGAAGTAACACAAGAGTCGAGAAAACTTCATGGTAAGGCGCTTCACGATTTGTAATTTTCGCCACATACCATTACGGTTATAAGATATGCGGAACAAGTGGCATGTATGAGGAAGAAGCAAAATATACCTAGAGAATTATGGCGTGGAAACCAGAAGGAGACCGCTAGGAAGATACGGGCGCAAGGGAAGGATTTTAGATGTCCGTCGTTGGACTCCTGTTCTTTACTCGGCATGTCACCTTCAAAAAAAATACCTCTAGATCACACACCAACATGGCGGCGTCTTGTGCCATCTGAAGGCGGCCTTGCTCTGTCACACATGTTTAGTGTGCGTCACTGACTTGAAAAATGTTTGGCCTCCATCTGTGTCCGTACACAAATGCTTCATTTATTAGACACTGAATATACGTAGGCTAGTCAGAAAGCTGTGTCCTATGTTTCATCACTCCATGCTAATGACACGTTAGACGTGTACAAAATCCCGCAGAACTTCCCTGTAACATTGCTGCAGGTAACGTTATCATTCATTCCAGCCTATGGGTTTGTCAACGGCTTTCCTCCACCTTTGAAAACATGCACTGCCGTCCAGTAAAAACTGTCCCCCCTCCTCTGCAGCGACTGGTGCATGGCCATCTGCCGTGACTCCTCACCCATGCCTTGATACTCCGTAAGCTGCACTTCCAAGGACCAAAAAGGTGAAAATCTGCAAGATGGATAAAGCAACACCCTCCATACGAACTCTGCGATTGCTTCAGTGGTGCGCCGTCTCCAAACAGGCCTGGCGTTCTCATGTAAGAGCAACACCTCTGACATTTTTCTTGTAGGACGAATTCGAAGGAGACGAGCATTCGGAACTCCTAGCCATTCAGTAAACAGTCACGAAAGTAACATATTTCTCAGCCCCAAAAAACTGCAGCAATGAGTTTTTCTGCTGCCGCGCACTCTTGAATTTATTGTTGCATGAGGATATCGTGTGGCGCTACTGCCGCTTGGATTCGGGGGCAAAATGGTTGACCGAGGTTTCACCCGCATTACAATTCACGGCAGGATGTCCTCACATCCCGCATCAACCGGCGCAAACCACCAGTGACGCTTGTTTTCCTTGCCTCTGTGCGCGTGTGTCAGCATTTGTGGTGCCCAACGAGCAAAGACCTTGTAGTGCCCAAGCCCTTCGATTATCACCATTATACACCGCCTTAACCGATGCACAGTGTGAAGCATAATTCATGTGACGTTACGCGACAGTCGCCGCCAGTTCAGCAAATCGGCGCACGCTATCGGCCTTTACCGCACACCAAAGGCGACCACTCCCGCGTTTCTCACGAACGCCTGCCCCTGCTTCGGCTTCTTTAACCCTTTAACGACGAAACATGAGTGTTTTATAAAAAGATTCTGCGCGTACCGCGCTGTAAACACTCTCCACTTCGGTTATAAAACCAATCTGTTGATGTTTTATAAAAGTTGCTGTTTGTTCTGAGTTCCGTACAAAACACATAAACACAATGTAGGTACCACGTAGAATTTTTTAATATTAAACCTGGTCGTATGTAAAGTTACAGCTAGGCTTTAAAAGGTTAATCAGCCTCACACATCACTGATCAGTTTTCACGACCACCCTTGCTTCATAATGCACTTTCATCAAACGTTCGTTCGCAAGAATTGGATTCTCACCTTCGACAAACATTAACTGCATCACAGCCCGTTATTTCAACCGCACAACATCCTTGCGATTTTAGGTTCAACTGCGGTGCTGGCATCTGTTGACGGAAACAATTGCGACTTCTAGAAAATGGTCGACGGTGTGCTTATTTCAATTAAAATGAATGTACGGAGATAAAACCCAAGAGTCATTAATTTCCGACTGGCCCTCGTAACTATACACATTAACGCGTACGCCGGCACAAATTTTTCAGTCTAAAAAGTAACTAGTGATTGGAATAGCATGTTTGGATCTACTGTCCTACCGTTTAAAGGCCGTAACAGAATTCAGAACTGTACAATATACCATAAGTAAACGGGTTTGTCTCTAGCAATTTCTTGCAGAAGAGAAGGTCCCACACCATCATGATGGAGTGCACAACATTAGTCGACGTTCAAATGATGTATACAAGGAAAGGGGCTACGTAAATGAAGTGGGACAAGCGGAAGATTAAACTTGCTGATATTTAGAAATGTTCCTAGCAAATTAATTAGTAGGGTGCCTTTAATGATACCATCAATGAAATAATAAAGTTATGCAACAGGCTTCTGGATAGCAATAATTGGCTGCAGAGTCATTAAACTTTATTCCTAATAATAAAAAGTATATTAGTCGTTAGCATAAGTAAAGTAATTTAAATGTGGAATACGCATTAACTCTGACACCACCACGCCCGGACAGACGCGCGTGCGTAGTTCGCATAAACATATTTTCTGTGGTTTTGAAAAAAGTAACTGGCAAGGCAGCAGTAGCTATGCTATATTCGGTAAATTTTCAGCGAGATATTAAACAGAGCTGTCAACCGCTAAGATGACACAACGTCGGTGACAAGACGCACGGATGGGTCCGTATGGATCACTGCTGGAATGACTATGACAGAATAAACACCGAAGAATTCACAGAAAGTCCCAACACAGTGTCACTTTGCCCACCACAAATACCACACGAACTGGCCCGGCATCGAACTCGGGCCTTCGCACTGAAAGGCCGACAACTACTGCCTGAGCCACAGCATGGTTCCTCCGGTCGGCCACGCAACAACACTTACTAAATGAATTTACGTCTGCAGAGATGGATATCACTATATTCTCTCGCTCAAGCGCGAATGGCGCGCGCACGCACGCACGCACACACACTCACCAAGGCATTTCTCTAGGCTATACTATCACATCTGCAATACCTCAATACAGACGCAACAAAGTGAGTGTGTGGTGAAGTCCTTTAAAAATCGCAACGTTTCAGTACAGGTCTACGTGCTTTACGCCACGCGTTAAATAAACTTAAGGCGGCATGGCCTTTCTTGAAGACAGGTTATTATATCACCATGAAGAAAGATATTATGTTTATGGAAGGCAGAGGTCCGTCACGGTCTTCAAAAGGGTTCTGGCATTAGATATTATTTTAAAGCAGACCAAACGTACTGGCTCAGCATCAGACATTCTATAGATACGATATGCACAAGAAAATATGTATGTATATACACACACATACACATAAACACACGTTGGATACTGCTACAGAGCAATCAATACCCGTCTGTCAAGATCAACCCCACAAACACTAGGCGACATATGGAGGAAGGGGGAGGAGGTGCCGCACATATACTCCACTTCCTGTGGGAACAGAGTAAGCCATTGTGGCATCGACTATAAGTTCCGCAGTTTCCTCGCCCAAACGAATGCAAATTCAGACGCCAAAATTATCCCACTCACAAAATAGAGCAAAAAATACGACTAACGTTGCAAAGAATCTAATACAAACCGCTGCCGAAGCATCTGTCGTCAGTGTGGTGAGTTTTCCGGCCCTGACGGATTACTGCCGGATGCCAGTTCGAATGCAGGGCTGTAGAGTCGGTACACAAACCTTCCGACTCCGACTTTTTCACAAAAGCTCAATATGTATTAATAATGGTAAACCTATAAGACGTTTCATCACCACCACGTAAATTATCAGGCTACCTTTTAGACTTATAACCTACATTTAAGTATAAATCTAATGATTTGTTAGCTATCAGGGCTCTGGGGTTGGGGTATCTAGGTAAGGTTTTAGATTGAGGTCGGAGTCGGTGCATTTTTACCGACTCCGACTCCACAGCCCTGTTAGAATGCCACACGCAAAACACTAAAAACATTTTCGTATGACGTCACAAAATATTCTATCAAGTTACAATAAGCCTTCAGTTATCAAATGCCCCACCACAATACTTTGCGCGGTAGTCATACTGTTACTCTAAACCTGTGCTATGCACCATACAACACTCGTGCATCCCATAACGAATTCCGCGGCTGTTGCTTCTAAGTTGCGCTTTTCCATTAGCGCTGCATCAATAGCTACGATACACTGCTTTTAGCTTGCACACCTTTGCAATGGGACATGCAGTTCATAATTCGGACTGACACTGACTACATTCAATTCGCTTGCACAAAGGAAGGCGATGCAGGTGTTTCCTGAAGCCAGGGTACAAACGACGTATCTTGCTCCGTAGCAGCTTACATTATTTACATAATCCTGTTAAATATTCAATGAAATAAATGGTATTCCAAATAATAATTCACACTTACGAAGACAATACACAGCGCTTAAGATAATACACATTCAAAATTCAATTCAATAGCTGAAATAGGTCTTCTACCCATCTTTATCATCCGTAGGTCTACACGTTCAGAAAATAACACCGATGTCTACACGAAGTTGTGTAGTTTACAACGTAATGTTAATTACTGTAGTTCTGCTTAAAAAGAAAAGACTATAGGGCTTTAGAGTAACGTTCGATAGACGAAGCGACTTACAGTAATGCGTGTCCTAAGAAACGTCGGAGACAGGTGGAAACTTATGAATAATGAATACTGATGTATTTTCGGTGACAAGATGAAAGAGCGAACGCCTAAAAAGGCCTGGAGAAAAGACTGGATAAGTAGGGATCAGAAGTATATGGAGAGAGAGGGGGGGGGGGGGGAGGGGGAGAAAGAGAGAGAGAGAGAGAAAACAAAATGTGTCACTCTCCCAGCGAACTGCAGTGCCTTTCTGCCCACCAGCCCTGCTCTGCCAGTCCCCATACCACGCACCAGTACTTCTTTCCATGTCTAATTTGAATTCTCATTACAAAGATGGAATGAATTGAACGAAGTAAAATGCTACGTGTAAAAACTGGTACGTCCGAAGTTAGGAGTTTAGTCGCATATAAACAGAGAGTCGTTTCGGGAAGTTACACGAATACCGATACAGGGGTATAAATTCTGACCTAATAAGTAAGCAGTAAATTTTATGAGCAATGTAGGGCTGGCCTAACGGCTGTCCAGTAACTTTTGTGGGTAATTTCGAGCTTTAAAGTGTCCGAAAACGTGCGTCAGGGAAATATTTCTACTTAAATTAAAATTACACGTAAGTGAGCAGTTCAGGTTATAACGCATCGCACAGCTTCGGACTTTACGTCATCTAGGTCGGACAGGGGACAGAAACCAAAAGAGATGAAGGTAAGTCGGGCATGACCCCGGACGTGGAGACAAACTATTCCAAATTTCACCGGAAAATACTCTTTGACATAGCCACTTGACGGAAGAAAAGATGAGACTGATATTATAACCACCTCCAGCAAATGACGTTGTGACGTTGGCAACACTGAACGCGTCTCGATCAGGAGAGGGTCCTCTAGTCAGCTACAGTATTCCGACGCCATTAGCCTAACTACAGAGTGTCTAGAAAGTAAAAGCTGTGAAAACAATGAACGATAACAATTTAGGGTTGCCCACTGTTTCTCACCGGGACAAAAGCAAGGAACAGCACTTCCTGCCAGGATGGTGCACCACCACATGTTGCGGGTCCTGACCAATTCATTGCATTTCTGGCGTCACCTCTTTACTAGCGTCTCACAGATCTGCGGGTTTCTTTATGGTATTCATGTTCCCGTTCCATAAATTAACAACTACAATGCCAACGTCTCCCTTTGCAAAACTCATTCCTCCTAATCTGCCTGAACTTTCCCCACCGCGTAGCAAAACACTGGAGCATCTTTAACCTTTTAAAACCTAGCGGTAACTTTACGTACCACCAGGTTTAACATTAAAAAATTCTACGTGGTGCCCACATTGCGTTTATGTGTTTTGTGTGGATCTCAGAACAATCAGCGACTTTTGCCTTATAAAACATTAAGAGATTGTTTTTTTAACCGAGATGCTGAGCGTTTACTGCGCGGTACGCAATGAGTCCTTATATAAAACAGATACGTTTCGTCTTTAAAGGGTTAATGGCGACCACCTCGCATCGTTTGCATTACTGTCCGACCTGGCATCTAACTATCTTTTTCGGTTCTTAGTTGACCCTGCGATGCTTCGCTCGAAATGACGTAAACACACCAGCACTTTGACGGTGTAATGAAGAATTGCGTGCAGTGGGAGACTGAACTACAGTGTTAGTGTACTGCACTTCAAACAGGTGAGAAATATAAATCCTCCACTGTCCTCTTATTACCGTAACTTAGGCGTCTGCAGATTCTTGTAACACATTTGGTACGACTCCTCGACGGAAGACCCGCCCATCTCAAGACCTCTCAGACACGCGACAGAACAGACGTGGACAACACGCACACATGAAAGCCTACATACAGGACACGAACCCGCGATATGCCAGCTGTCAGACACATTATGTAACCCAGAATGCGTGTAAGGCTAACAGTGTTAGGCTTCAACTTAAAACTACCCGCACAAAGACAATAATTCTCCCGAACGACCCCTCTTCGGATCTGCCGAGCACAGAGTCTACATCTTGCTTTCAACCAACAGAAAACACAAAACTTCTGAAGGACTGAAAAAGTCACTCTTGTCGATCCTCAGTTATAATGTTTCACATGTAACTAACTTCGCCACTTTTCTTTTCTTCTGGGACACGTATTCGAGCGGTACTGAAGACGAGGCGTGGAAAGAGAACAGAAGTGCAGTTCCTCATACTCTCCGTCTTACCTGACAATGGTGTGTGTGTGTGTGTGTGTGTGTGTGCGCGCGCGCGCGCGCGCGCACACACACACACACACACACAAGCGTATATACGACAAGAACACAGCCAAGACAAACATCTTCATGAACGCTAAGTGAATTGTTGCTGCACCCCCTTTCAAATATTACGTAACTGAAGACACGTTACACATAGAACTTCTCCGAGTGTCCCCCTTGTCTCGCCCGATTTCCAGCTCCTTGGAGCCTCTGGCTGTGGCCTGACTGGACAGACAGACAGACAGACAGACAGACACACAGCCTACATAACAGAGAGAAAACGAAAAATTACTTTTACATACAGTCATACTGTATGTTGTTGTAAGTACACACACACTCAAGTGACAGTAGCCTATAACAAAACGTGATGCAACACATTGTACGATCTTACAAAATGAACTGCAAAATCAGTAGGCCCATGAGTAACACCCTACGTGTAAACTATCAGTGGCAAAATCACAGTTTGTACCTTTTGAAGTAAAGAAGAGCCATTAAAAATTATAAACAAGAACACTTACATCAGGTATGAGTTTATATTAAGAACACTGAACATCTGGGCTTAGTCCAACAATCCAACCCGTGTTCATTAACAATACACAAGCTTGACTCCAGGCTTGAGCCGCGATGTTTATGAGATCGGCGCTCTTCTCGGATATTACGCCGCGTAACATCTCAGAAGAGTGCAGATCTGAATACACATTGAAAAGTGCAGGCCGAACGCTATAAAATAAGACATGGGCTTCTAGAATGCCATTCTTGTGACGTACTGAGGAGGGTAGGTTATATGAAAGCCAGCGAAATAAGCAGCTTGCATAACACAGAACGACTGACCAGGTGTCAAGTAAACGAAACGGCTGAGTATGTGAGACACTCGTGGAGATCATTATCCGGGAATGGAAAAAGAAAACAGGAACAAAATGTTTTTAAACTACCTACGAAGAAAAGACTGCTTAGAAGGGCAGATTAATTATAACAAATGGCAATGGTCAAAACACCGTGAAAAAAGAATTCTCTAAGAATGTCATTCCACTCCCGGACATAACATGGAAGTTTTAGTGAAGTAAATGGAAGGAAAATGTTTACTCAGAATACCAAGCGTCTATCTTTATTTCCATCCATGTGTTCGCAAAGTTGGCAAAAGAAAATGCGTAAGAAACCGCATAAAGAGACATGGATGAAACTTAATAAGGAACTGAATCCCAAATGCAGAAACGATCCACTTCTTTTCGCGTTGTTGTTTGAGGAACTAACAAAAAAACAGAACTCGAATGGAAGGAACTCTCGACTTACGTGGGGTTCATGAATGTACAAGTGTAGAATGTTTGTCGTGCAACGTTCCTCGTCCTAACTCAAACACCTGCGACGCGCATTATACTCCGCAAGAGAAATAAGAGACTTCCTTCTTCAGGCGAGCACGTACGGACCGCAAACCGAAAGCTCTGGTGCCACAGACCACTTCTGTTCCATTTGTTTCACGATGCTCTCGCCTTCACTGATTATCAAGGACCAATTGCCAGTGGAATTGCAGATAACGAGCAGGAAAATTATCGTAGCCTAATATAAGGTACGACGCCTGTTGTGCGGATCTCTGTTTACGGTTGTTTCTGCGTGGACATGGTACTATTTAGCAGAAAGATTGAACAGCAGGGCACTTATAATGCCTTCGGCAGTGCCACAACCCGCACATACTGTTCAAGCCGTTCACTGATAGCTTCAGCACCAGGAGTGTACAGTATTAACGCTGACTTCGACATTGCCACGGTGTGGAAGCTACTTCATCCTTTTTTCTTTCCTTCTTTCTTATTCTGACTCCTTTCTACTTACTCATTGTAGATGCAGACGGTTATTGCTGCACCTGATAACAATGACACACACACACACTGGGTAGGACTCCTCTGGACGAGAGATCGGCCCATTGCAGAGCCCTCGGACTACACACAGTACACACAAGAGACAGGCGTCGATGCCCCCGACGGGATTCGAACCCGCAAACCCAGCAGCCGCAGACTCACGCCTTAGACCGCGCGGCCACGACGGGCTAGGTATCGTCGTATTTGCTCTTGGATTACTATATATATGCACTGTCAGCAAGATCATACGGTACGATAAATTCAGCAGTGTCGAGATCTACGCTTATAGTTCAACTGGTCTTGCATTACTGCAAGCATAGGCACCAGGCTATACAGCATCTCTGGCGGTTGCCGAGTGCCTGCACCTTACTGAGTTACTTCTTGATAATCCGTCATGCTTATGTGAGAAGATGACATTCAGAAATCTATGGCTAATGACTTGGTAAAATGTGTGACGGCAGGGACACGCTTGTTTCGAGGCCGGAACTAAGTACACCTGACAGGCAGTTAACCGACAGTGTCGTATATATGGACGAAAATAAACAGTATAAATACTGAGTGAAAATACGATGCACTGTATCATGACAGCTTCCTCCCATCTTCTACAATTCGTCGTACAAAACCTCCATTTGCCTTGTCACATTCGACGCTACACAGCTTCCACATTATACAGTATCGCTAAATAACAAACCAACCATAAATAATGGCGTTTGTTTTCCAATGAAGCTTTCTTCTAGATAATGATTCTGACTCGCTCAGTAACACACATCAGAATTTCAGAACGGAAAGGAAAGAAGAAATCCCATTCCTCACATAACAACAGTAATTGGTGTTTATAACTGGAGTTTCCTATTCAATTCACATGGAACAAGCGAACAAAGGAAACAGCGCAACTCAGAGCCACAAAATTCGTAACAACATCGTTAAAGAAAGAACAATGAACACGCCAGAACACTTACTAAAACTGAAACTAATGAACACACTGGCACAATAAGTTATAAAACCAACCGTAATTGTGGTGTAAGGTGTAAGATACGCGGTACAGTCTTATCAACCTTAACATCACGAAACACACTTACACGCACGAATATATACATATATACCAACGGGTGCTGGAGAATACAGCATTAGGTGCCTGCGTGTGAGGCGGTAATGTCACTACTAGAAACGTCTAGCAAGCGCGCTGCAGTACTAAATGTGTCTTTGAAATAACCTTTCAGTGGCAGTTGGGTGGAGGTAAAGACACTTCCAGTACTGGACAGTACATGTATTTTTGTCAAGACTGTACAGTGCATGAGGTCTATTTGCGCGACAACGATACGAATAAAAATATCAGCAATGATACTTTAATGGTGAGAAAAAAATATCACTATACCTACACAATTAAGTGAATTCCAGCTTGAGAATTTACAACTCGTGTGTGTGTGCGTGTGTGTTTTGTGTGTGTATGTGTGTGTGTGTGTGTGTGTGTGTGTGTGTTGTGTGTATGTCTATGTGTGTGTGTTGTACGTGTGTGCGTGTATGTGTATGTGTTGTGTGTGTGTTGTGTTGTATGTGTGTGCGTGTATGTGTGTGTTGTGTGTGTATGTGTGTGTGTTGTGTGTATGTGTGTGTGCGTGTATGTGTATGTGTGTGTGTTGTGTTGTGTTGTGTTGTAGGTGTGTGCGTGTATGTGTGTGTATGTGTATGTTGTGTGTATGTGTGTGTGTGTGTTGTGTGTATGTGTGTGTGTATGTGTGTGTTGTGTGTATGTGTGTGTGTGTCACGACCCGATACCGGTAACTTCAGCAGAAACTCAGACATATCTTCAACGTTGGCACTGCTCAAGGAAGGTAAATCACTTCTTACTTCGAGCGAGGTGGAGCCACGTTACATTTCACAACGGACCGACCCAGCCGCAGAAACATTCGCCATGCAAGTCCTGCAGATCACAGGGTCTTGAACCCCGATCGCGCAGCCAATCAACAAACAAACAAACAAACAAACAAACACAGAAACGCATTTCAAGAGAACGAACCGCAGTAAGACCGGCTGTGTTGATTACATTACACGACGTTACACAGACAGACAGACACCACAACATATCAAACAGCATACGTTACTTTCAATTTTTTGATAAAATCATAACCAGTGGGAGTTAAAAGAGAGCCGACAAGCGGATCTATAAACCACAACATTCCATGAAAAACGTTTTCGTCGTCCTTACGAGTAATGCCCCGATCAAACGCCGTCATATATTTTGCTGTGGTTTATGAAATATGGAACAGCCCTCCGTTTCTTCCGAGTTACAAAAAAAAACTCTAGTTCATGTAAATTCTCACCCTGCCAAACGCCAATGGTAACAGGACACGTGTAAAATAATGTCGACTTCAATGTGCACTGATAACCAGCGGTCGTAACAACAGCTTCCCAAAATTTCCTTATTAATTTTCCAAATAAGCAGATAATTTATTGTTCGCTTCCAAAAGAGTATTCATTATTTCCACTGCACAAACTCAGCAAGAGTTCTTACAAACTCTCCATTATAAAAACCGCGTCCCTGCAGACTACCTGCTACAAACTGGGGCACGCTCAAACGCAAACGAACTGCCTAATTGCCGCATGATATCCAAACCAGGCTGGTCCGCGTTAATCCCAAGAAACAAAAATACTAATCACCAACAAATGCACAAAGAGAGTTTTATCATCAATCGTAACACACTCCTACATGTTTTGACCCTACTGGGTCATCTTCAGGGAGAACTTTTTGTTATCGTCAGCACTTTATAGTTGAGTGAGAATGTGTTGTTTTTGGAGGCGTGAACTCTGTGCGGTCCCGGCCTGCAGGCCGGGATCGCAGAGTTCACATCTCCAGTACACAGTACACAGTCAACAGCACATTCTCACTCAACTATAAAGTGCCACCTTAGTGTAACGATAACAAAAAAGTTCTCCCTGAAGATGTCCCAGCAGGGTCGAAACACGTAGGAGTGTGTTACGATTGATGATAAAACTCTCTTTGTGCATTTGTTGGTGATTTGTGTTTTTGTATAATATAGTGCACGGACATGGAACCCATTAAACAAATTAGGCCACGGGAGATACGTACCCACCCGCCTATTATTCACCGCAGTTATTCAATTCTCCTTTGGGCGGGGGCATTAAGAAAACGTTAACATACACAAGACACAACTGTAGTCAGCTTATTGTACCAACTACACGCACAGTTGGTCACGTATGTTACTCACACATCGCTCCGACATGTTTCGGCGTTCAAAACACCATCTTCAGGGAGCACGTAATGCCAAAACTAAACAAACTGTCAACAGGCACGCCACTTATTTATGGTTCCACATTCAGTATGCAGCGGGGAAAATATATTTAAAATGTGATTAAAATGTTCAGTGTTCTACCTATAGGCACAAAATTAATAAGTTTTACATTATATCACCAACGCTGTATACTGAATACGGAACCATAAATAAGTGGCTTGTCTATTGACAATTGGTTTTAAACTCGGCAGTATGTGCTCCCTGAAGATGGTGTTCTGAACGACGAAACATGTCGTAGCTATATACACTATATGTAACATACGTGAACAACTGTGCACTTAGTCTAATAAACTGACTACAATTCTTCGCAACAATGCACGGAACGAACAACCTCAAAATATACGATACGGTGTTTATCGCACGCCGGTTTCTACACATTCTGGTGGAAACATTCAGCAGCCAGTATATGACACTTACTTAAAATAGCGGTTCATTCCGAAACGAGAAGCATTAAGTCCCTCCAGCGGTCAATGCGATCCACAGTAACAACACAGATAAGAATAACACAAATCCCCAAAACAAAGTTTCACCTAAATTCAATCACAATAAACAGACGGGTGGCGGATCTTAAAGACGCCGGTTATCGTCACGTTGAAACCATACCCATTTGATAATAACAAAATGTAACACTACGCAACACGTACTGGCCTACGTGTTTCGGCCCCAAGGTCATATATAGTGACGCTAAATTCAAACAGAAGTTACTGCTGTGTGAAGCGACTGTGCACACGCACGCATGTCTATGTTAATTTGATGCAGGATGGCTTTGAAGGTTCAAACATGTGGGATCAATGAAAATTATCTATATTTCACGGTAATCACACACATGAAACCATTATCAAAATCAGAGTAAAATAATTATTCCTAGAAAACACACAAGCAGTCTGTCAGCTGGACATCTCCCGACATCGCGCGCGCAGCCGTTAACTAGGCAAGAGGAGACAGGACCACAGAACATAAGTAATGAGAAAAGGAAATAAATGGACAAACGCTTTTACTGTAAACTGGAAAGAATAAGAAACGGAGTCTTATTTGTAAGGAAAGATAAAAACAGACTGGAGAAGGGGACCGATAGTAAAACAGAGCTAGGCAAACGCAGTCATTCGAGGAATTACGTGAAACAATAAAAACTGTTCCGTAAAAGTAAAGGAACGGGACACAAAAGGTGCGCCTATGGAAACTGAAATGTACATAGAAAGGTATTCAAAGGAAAGGGACGGAAAAGTACAGTGACAAGCAGGAAAGGGAATGTTGTTGGTATGGAAGTAACGGAAGGTAAAGAACGGCTGTCACGGAAGAAAAGTAAGGCAAGGCCAGGGAAGCAAAAGGTGCTGCTGCAGACTAAACGTACCATGAGGACGCAACAACAGAACTAAGGTCTTCAGGAAAGCGGATAAAAAATGACGGTACGAAAACAAAACCAAAATGCACTATGAAGGAAAAGGAACTGGAAGTTACAGGATGGCAAGTACAGGGGACGGAAGGTAAAAACACTAAATACAGCATGCGAATATCAGCCTGTGTGTGCTTTGTTAAATGCCAGTCAAGACGGCACTACCAAAGGCAAAGACCATTCAACGCGTCGCACACGAATTCCACGAACGGTTTATATTGCCCAGCTTTTCTCACCTCACTTCTGAGCTACGAAATGTACCAGAAACCCTCTGCTGGAGCAAATTCCTACACATATGCCAGGACGTCTCTGTCTCCCTCTTTCTCTCTCTCTCTTTGCCAATCCGTTGAAGCCTATGTGGTGTATCATTCTAGGCTTCGACGTCTTAGCTATCCACAATGTATCCAGTCGTAACAAGCTAATACTACGTACTGCTGCCCACAAGACAGCCAAATTACATTCTGACAAATGTTACTACACACGCCGTGTACTTCCAGCAACTTACTGCATACGATTCTAGCCAAGGCCAACAAGTCACTGATCCAGCCCAAACACATGGCGGCATTATGAAACGCCATCTGAAGGCTGAAATGTTCTGCGACTTAACCATAAGATTTGTCTTTCAAGTGCTCCGCGTAATTAAAGCGTAGGAGTCAATAAAACAACTGTCGCATCATCCCATTCATCATCAGATCAGCAGTCATTAACACAACCCTGATCATTTTCATATATAAACGAGGCATGCCACGTCGCAACATTTGGCAACTGTTTACAAACTGTGTTACGTTTCCGGATTCCATCGTGAAACCTGATCAATGAACAACATCCTGGAGTTTCCGTTGGTAACCCAGCTACTAGTCTCAAACTGCATAAGCAACTGCATAAGTTCTTTTGACTCGCTAATAAAACTGCACATTCTGGGTTAATGAGGTTCGAAGAATGGCACACCTAACCGGCAGTGCTTTAATTTGCCTTCGACTACAGTATCGGAAAATCAATGTGTTTCACGAGAATCTATTTAAACCTACGGTTGAGGCTGCGCGACAACATACTGATAAGCATATATGCCAACGAAGAAGCGAGCAGACTGGGTGATGATAATACTGAGAAAGCATGACCGACAATGCCTTAATCAAATAACAAGAAAGTCAATTACAGCCGCGGTAACGCACTGCTACGCAACGAATTCACGCACAAGTAATTGCATTTTCAACGCAACAGTTGTAGGAAACAAGGAATAATTATTTAAAATTTTCGCAGCTAACTTCTAAGTAAATTCCTTAAAGAAGTCGAGGATCAAGCAAACTACATTTACAGTAACTATATTACTACTTTCCAATTAGTCCCATGCAACTGCGGTAAGCCCTTTACAAGGAACGAAGCCGATATTTAAAACAAGGCTCGTTTCCACTCTAAAATCATCCTCCTCGATTTGCAAAGCCTAGAAGAGAAGCAAGAGTTGGTGCTGGTAAAATTACGAGCGGACGGGACATCTGACTTGCAAATTCAGAGAGCTGAGAGAAGTGACGTGGAAAGGGTGGTGGAAGCGGGTGGGAAGGCGTCTGCAACAGCGTCAACACGGAGATGACTGAGTGTTAGATGCCATGATGTATGCATATGTGTGTGTGAAGTGGATGTTCTGTGTGTATAATGCAGGTTCTGGAGAGACAGGCTTATATGGAAAGGGTTTTAGTTGACGACAGTGTTTCCCTGTGTAGATAATGCCCGTGGGAATATGCTTGTTTAGATTAAATAATATTTTATACAAGAAGCACTAATAACGACTCTTCTGAAAAGTACGCCTGGCACAAGCTTCAAACACAAAGCGATGCACACTTTCCATCTACGAAGAATGTTTACAATACTTGGAATTCCGGACGGCAACTGCTATAATTAAAGAAGGGGAACAGTAGTTTACAAGTCTGTCGCGTGACAATGCCCTGAACCAGGGTAACACCCAAAGCAAACATACACGGATATTCGACAGTCTCGTACCTTGTGGAAAAAGAGATAACCAACCCAAATACCAATAAACACGCGCACATATACCTATATATACATATATTATGAGCGCAAGGAACACGTAGTATCCACAGAAAATGTAGTAACTGCTACATGGTACGGTGGTAAACTCTCGCTGTACGTACAGTTCTGATCACTCCAGGGTTTTAAGAATTTCGCACGCTTCATGAAGTTGCTAGCGTTTATCTGACTGCGGTATTGTGATGCTGGCGGCTTGTTGAATAAATTGTGTTATTTTCTGTTGCAACGTTACAGTTTCTCTTGTAGGAAGGTGTGTACTTTTGTTGAGCTGTTTGCCCTGTTATGAAACCATCATTCATTTGATGACAAAGGTTATTAACAGTCAGGTCGGAGTCAGTTTCCGTGCCTCCATTTTCCGACGTCTTCGCGGTTGGTCTGAAACATCTTGAAACAGCCTGGTTATGGATTGGTTATTTCCCGTTCTACATCAAGTACAATTCCGATCAATACAGAAGACTGGCTATAATTTCGATTGAAATAAATATGTTTTACAGAATCCACCACGACACCAGTAACGACCATCACGCTACACAAAGCAGACCGCCGTTGTACACGCGGGACTAGAAGGTTACGCCTACGGCTGGAAAACCCGAAGATACTCCGCAGGTAAATAACGCCATCAATGTCGGTACCACGAAGGCGTATGTGGGGACTGGAGGTATGCCTCTACTCATTCTTACACTCGGCACTAGATGAAGGTCAGTGGTTAGCTTCAAGCAAAGGCCGCTTTAACCCTGGGGGAAGAGCCCCCAACACTCAGTAAACAGGAGGCTGGTCTGATACGAGAACAAACCAAGGATCCGTAAGAACAAACCAAGGATCCGTAAGGTGTTTCAGATACATAAGATTAACGAGAGGACTCACGTAACTAGCGTCTACACCTGCAGCAAGTGCTGGTGTGGTACAGAAGTTAGGTGACTGGTCCAACTGCCACACAGTAGTCTGTCCACTTACCTACACCTGCAGCAAGTGCTGGTGTGGTACAGAAGTTAGGTGACTGGTCCAACTGCCACACAGTACTGTCTGTCCACTTACCTACACCTGCAGCAAGTGCTGGTGTGGTACAGAAGTTAGGTGACTGGTCCAACTGCCACACAGCACTGTCTGTCCACTTACCTACACCTGCAGCAAGTGCTGGTGTGGTACAGAAGTTAGATGACTGGTCCAACTGCCACACAGCACTGTCTGTCCACTTACCTACAACAAAATAACAAAACCAATGTACTGATTTTCAACAAGGAAACTTCCAATACGTTCATTAATATGGTGTGCAGCCATTTCAAACTGAATCAGAATAGGATACACCTGCTGCATGCTTAACATCCTCTGTATCCAGTGGCGTAGCTAGGCTTCTTCACGCCCGGGGCGAACAATAACAATGGCCGCCCCTGACAGAAAATATGAACTTAAAAATCCACAAGTAATTTTTAAATTTAAATTTATGTGTCAATGCGAACAATAACAATGGCCGCCCCTGACAGAAAATACGAACTTAAAAATTCACAAGTACTTTTTAAATTTCAATTTATGTCTCAATAATTTAAAATTTGTTGAGTGCAGAAATCATTTTTTTTTCCTATTTAAAATATTCATTTTTCCACCCCTTGGACTCTGCTGCCCCGGACGATCGCACCACTTACCCCACACTAGCGACGCCACTATTTGTATCAGCTAACAATTCCCACAACATACAATTAAATTTGTGTATCTGATAAGTTTTCTTCTCGCTTTCTCTTTGTGCCCTTTCTGTGGGATTACGTCGCTTTCCCTTTGTGCCCTTTCTGTTTGCTTATGCATTATTTCCTTCCATCCAGGCTCAGTTTCCTTTCCTAGAACTAGTCCAATAAAATACTAAATCGCAGAGGCCAGATGTTAATTCTTTCCCATTTGTCTTTGAATATTCCTGCACAAAGTATAGGAAGAACAGTACAGAACCGTACGATACAAATCAAGACAATAAACAGTCATACAATATCTGAAGCAAAAATCTTTGATTTTCTAACTTCGCTTTAAACAGAAGTAATCTCACATTAGCCCCCGTTATTCCTCTTAACACGAAAACACTCCGCGAAAAATGCAGATCGCATGGCCACACCAGCAGCAGCAATTATTATTATTATTAGTAGTAGTAGTAGTAGTAGTAGTAGTAGTAGTAGTAGTAGTAGTAGTAATAGTAGTAGTTGGCTAGGTAAAAGGGAAAACAAGGAATTTCAAGAACAAAACAGGAATAAATAAAATAAATGTTTGGGCCGACAGAACATCCCATGAAATATGACGACCAAATAAAATTAATTACAACAAAGAGGAACCGTTAAATTTAAAAAAGTGAACATCAAAGAAAAAAGCTACTCAATTGTGTTCCATAATTCGAAGCCGTTTTTTAAAGTCTTCGTGTCTGTACAGTATAATGCGACGAACGGCAATAAATACACGCGGGATCACAGGAGACTACTCTTCGTTACTTACAAAATAAAATTCACGCCCACACTGCCATCACAGATCAGATCCGGTATCCAATCGAACCATAATACCAACATCGCAGGTTGCACAGAAGACACTGGAGCGTGATAAGTCCACTCGCTGTTTTCTTTTCTTTCCTGAAATATGGAACTACAAAGCCCACCCCATAACACAACACTAAGACACTAGGCACGGAATTCGTAATTTAGGTCATATCAGAGACTGCGAATCAGCCAGTATTTACTGAACTCCCCCACCCTTCCGCCCCACCCTTAAGAGTCACCCGGCTTGTCAGTGACGTCAGGCGTCTCATTTTGGCCCCTTAGTTGGGTGTTCGGATCACAGCGGGATAGTGATGCCTCCCAATTACCCAATCAGGGGTCTGATCACGACGCCTTATCCAATCAAATATCTCGCCCATCAGTGAGCTGTACACTAACAAACAGGGTGTCAGTCGCCTGCCCTTATTAAACAGTTCTGCCACTAGGCGCGGAGCGCAGGAGGCGTTAATGAGTGCAAGGAACACTGCAACAGACACAGCGCAGGGCACACACTCCACAAATACTTCTGCAACAGGTATTTAAAACTGGCGTTGAATGTCACACCTACAACTAACGACAACGCAAGAAGAAAGCATCGTTCTACAGGCCTTACAGGTCGACGTTCTGTGCAGGCACGTAACAGTGCAACACTCCACTCGCCGCAAGTGTTTACACCCAAATTCAAACCCCGAAACTCACGACACACGAGCGGCACAATGCGCTATTAACCTGCAGTAAGCCTATATATGACGTCAACTGCAGCACGCCCTTTATGTCTTCAGAAAAGGGGCTATTCAACTTGTTTTCCGCTGACGTAAAACAAGTACACTGTTACAGGCCAATATATTGCCAGTATTTTCGTTCTTTTTTCCTCCCTAAGTCATATGGCAGACTATCAGATGGGGCACTAAGCCGTAGGCATATTTCGTCGCCGATCGGACGTTAAGTACTTGAAACTTGTGACACGAATTAAATTAAATTAAGCACATAAAGGGATAAACTTCAAGCACACCTTTTACCGTTAAGCTCGTTTTCCGTTTACGCTCTAAAAATTTCTCGTCGGTACAACTTAGCTGTAATTTTAACATTTGGTTTAACGCCGGAGGCTTCAACATGTCACAGGATTCAATAGAAACCAATATCCAAATTATAATAATAAAAAGACCGCGCTGCGAAATTTGAGGTTCTCACAGCGGTGCTCAGGGATATTGACAGGTGTCGAATGCAAAGAATTACCAGCGTTTCGAAGGAGTGTAGTACCTCCATCTTCAGGGTCAGGTACAAAAAAGAGTAATACTTCGACATGCGCAACATCCCAGAAGACTAAAATCTTCACCGCCCACACGGCTTCAAATTCCGCATGACGCACGCTCACTTCGTCAAGTTATTCAAACTGCAATATAACTCTGATTATCCTGGATAATTGGGCCCGCGAAGAGTCCGGATATGCAGAAAATCCGGATAAGTGGATTTTTTCTTTGAAAATACGCTACGCTGGCAGTTGAAACTGGGAAAAAATTCTGCAAACGGCTACTTCAGGCTACATATTTATTTACACGCAAATAATATCAATACATAATTCCTTATGTGCACTTGACAACTGGGGAAAAAATTTAAGCCATGAAAGAGATGTACTACAATTACAGCAACAAAATGTTTAGTTACCTGAAGGACCAAGCCGATCCGGATAACCAGCGTCCGGATAATTGGACTTATAGGCTACTGTACTTCCAACCAACGGACATGCTTAATTCGCATCACCATCTACAGCACACGTTAACACACAAGTATGCTTCCACACCAAAGCTTCCCAACCTCTAAAATGAGTTTTCATATCGCAAAGAAACCCTACCTACGAAAACGTTTGCAGGCCAGAAGTTGACAGCAGGGAGCGCAAATCAGTTACTGCCAAATTACTAGTACTGTCAAGAAAGTTTGTTTGTAAGGAAGCGCGCTGCTCCTGTTGCCTTTGCGGCGCAGAGCTCGCTTGTACATCGCCACCCGTGTGTAGCGGTTCTGTAGCAACACTAAATGAACGAAGACATGATACAACTAAATATAACCTCAAAAGCCAAATGATCAAACAAATACTGAGGGTTTGCTGGTGGACAACTGCCACACAAGAAAAAAAACCGATATTTCGAGCGATATTTGGAACTTTTCGCGGTATTTCAAAATTGTCACTTATTACCTCCACGAGTTCTCGTGAAACCAAGCCGCTGTTCTGCAGAACCCTGCCTGCCAAACACTGATCAACAGACTGCTAGAACTGGTGCCGCGCTGAAGCGTTCTCGTAGAAATAATGTTTGTTGAAGTTGGAAGGAAAAAGTCCCTCCGAAATGTTCACAGTTTTCTGCCAGACTACACGGAGTCACAAACCAACCGACAGTAATCACTAATCTTGGATGCTCCAGTCGCCAGCGCATACCCGCTGTAAACAGCCAGGCTATCTAATGCCAGCAGACTGCAAATGACCTCGAAATTGCGTCAATCCGCAATACACACTCGGCAGTAAAGCCTGACACTTGGACGCCAACTGTCTGCTGCATTTTCACCAGACAAGTTGCACAGATAATATGCAATGGTTGGCGGCGTCAGCGCCCCTTGTAGATGGGAGTACGCAGATTAACACACCCCTACAAACGAACCAACTGAGGTAAATTTTTAGAAACGGTGCATGCTGTTGCATGTTAATAGAGAAACATGCGAAAAGTTTCCAGGAATCAGATTCAATATTAATCGTTTAAAAACTAAGATTAACCCGAATTATATTAATAGTTCCAGTTCGTACCGCGCAGTAAACATATTCCATCTCGGTTGTGAAAACCAGTCATTTAATGCTCTGTACGGAAATACTGCAATGCGATGTGTCCACACTGGCGGCAGGCGTGGGCTGATTGGGTGTTACTCGTCCAAGCTTCGGTGACACTGACATCTGCATCTACTTGGCGAAGTAGGCAGATGCAGTTCTTTGTGTGTGTGTGTGTGTGTGTGTGTGTGTGTGTGTGTGTGTGTGTGTGTGTGT
>BLKM01008479.1:933750-960779 GCA_013340265.1 Coptotermes formosanus
TGTGGAGAAGAAACAGATGACACCGGTTCCTTTAATCAGATATCACAAAACCCGGCAAGCAGAGAAAGCTGATACTAGGGTCTCACAAACATGAAACTGAATAGAATTCAACGCCCACTTTTAAAATATATACTGGGGTACTAATTTTGCTTATAGGGTAGAGTGCGGCAATAACGTCATAAATTTCTTTGCTGCATATCTTTCACATTTTTTAACGTTACCGCTTTTACACTCACATTTTTAGAAAGCGAAACTTACGGACATGTTAAGTCCACGCCAATTTTACGCAATTCCAAAAACTGTTACTTAAACAGTTTTGTACAGAAGGTGCAAATGGCGTCAATCGGTGAATTTCCCAGTATTTATGTTATACTTATTTCTGGGTTATTTTACAACGTTCTCAATATCTCGGGGTACATAGCCTCGGATTATAACACTCTGTTGTTAGTTAATAATTAACTGGAAAAGATACAGAATAAATCATTCACGGCCTAATTGCAGGTACGAGTCCGCATTTTGTGACAAAAGAACAAACCCAAAAAAACCTCAGTAAGGTGAAGAGACATTTGAACCTCTGTCCCCCAGATACTTGTATTCGTCTGCAGGGGTCATGTCCCCACTCACATCACATGCTGCATGAGGCAGAGCGCGAGGTACGCAAGCGTTTCACATGGTGCTTTACACCGGTCGCGCCGCAAACACTCCCATTTCGGGACAGCAACCGTCTAGTAACACAGGCGCAAGTCTCATCTTCGTATGCCAGCAGGGCTGGTCCCAACTTTGCGAAAAATCCTCAATGCGACCTCATGTCACGAGGTTCACTGTGAAATGTAAACTGCCCCCAGTCTGCTGTTCATCGCCGCATGAGCACCAAAAAAAACGGCCACTACATGGAATATGAAGAAGCTTCAAACATTCCCATGTCCTTCTTGCTACAAGCCCCAACACAGCAACTGTGTGCAATGTTGTGGGTTCACATGGGGGGAGGCGTGTTCAGTGGTGGGAGAAGGTAGCAGGGGTATTATAACCATTTACTGTAACCACCCAGGACATAGTAACCCATGTACGACACCCGTAAGCGAGGGTCTTCATATTTTATATGGACACACCACGTTCATACGTCATTGCTGTGACAGCACAGCAACCCACAACGGGGGCGGTTCCAGAGGCTGACTGAATGCTACTGGCGATTTGCAAAATAAAAATTACAGTCAAACCCCAAATACACAGTCGCTATTTGTTCGCTGCAATTTTTGGCGGTGTATCGGGTACGGCGGTACACCGAGGATAGCGGTCAATCAAAATACCGCACAATAGGGCCGCGCTGTTTACAGACTTTCATGGGTGCTAAGCGACGGTGGCGCTGTTTCAGGGTTTGCCTCTACCTTCAAACACAATTGAGAGATAAAAACATATCACTGCCATAGTTTCATACACCAAATAGACAACGAAAAACATAGTTAAATAAAGGCAATAGTGCTGCTACGTCTGAGTCTTGCCAGTCTCAAAGCAACCCGCATTCATATCAACGCGCAAGTGCATCCACTTAACACGTTAAGCACTGTGGGTGTGCAGGATGGAAGTACAATTCTAGTGAAACGCCCCTCCCCACACCCCACCCGCCAAACTGACGCAACACCTACGTGCCAGAATATGCGGCGCAAGTGGGAACTAAGTATGCATACGGTCAGCTGTACATCCATATACAAGGGCGTCCGGTTGAAATCCAAACTCCAAACACACTGGAAACTGACCGGCCGCGGTATGAGCCCCCCACCTGCGTTATCACCCAGCAGTATTCGTCCGCCACTTTCGTAACACTGTGCTTTCATCCCTGCCCTCCCATTCAGCGCGCTTATCCAACAAATTTTATTACTTCAGTCTTTTTTTTAACTGTGTGTCTAAAATTGCGTAATTTGAAACTGCTTGCCTGGCAGTGTCAGCACACACCGGTTCTTCTCCCGGGACTTTGAAATACGCACCATTTCAAAGACAGGGCCCGGGGAGCCGGCAAGAATATTTATTGTCGAAGTAACCGGGGGGGAAAATAAATTATTGAATAGCATTTCGGAAACTAGTGACATAATACGAACACAGTAACACATAAAATAAGCATCGAGGTCAGTAATTAAGAATTAACAATTTCAGCTGGGAGATAATAACTGCAATAGGAACTTACTGCTACTGCAGAACACAAGTTTCACAAATATTTGATCACCGGAACACATAAGTGCAAAAGGAGTTATTTCTACCTATTTCACAATATACCGCATATAGCGCGCCGGCCCCCCCCCCCCCCCACATGGTGTTGCAGTTGGTTGTGACATTGCGCTACAAGACGGATGGTCGTGGGTTCGATTCCCGATGGTGTAACTGGAATTTTTCATTCACATAATCCTTTCAGCCGCACTATGGCCCTACGGTCGACTCAGCCTCTAACAGAAATGACTACCAGGAATACTTCCTGGGGGGATAAAGGCGGCCGGTGCGTACGGCTGACAACCTTACCACCTTCATGTGCCGACTGGCCAGAAAGTCTGTAAGGCTCAACCCTCAGGGCTCGCCCAGCCCTGTAATGGGATTACCTTACAGCATACAGCGGGCAAGCAATGTTGCGATTAGGATCTGTTAAGTGTCTGCCGCTGCAGTGTCCCTCTGAGAACCAGATGAGTGAAAGTGCTAACCAGGCACATTCCCGACTGGTTAAGTTGTTACTGGGAAGACATGCATCTCTGGTGTTCAACCACACCCACCAATCTCTTCCTGGAAATGCATCCTTCCACTGCATCCAATCAAAATCTCGTATGCATCATTTCCCCCCTGCGTGCTACATGTCTTACACCTCAATTTCCTTGATTTAATAACGAGTTTAGTATAAATATTTGCAGCACCTAACAGGTAAGATGCCAAGTAAATGTCAATAGCAGGGAACACATGTGTCTCTCTTGTGTTCAACTGATGTTCAGAGTGCCAATATCCCGTGCTATGCACTGACGTGCGCCAACGTTAATTGAATCATGTTATCCAACCGAAGGTGGAGGGAGAAGGGGAATGAGGGGAGAAGGTGGTACGTGTCACATGTCAATAACAATGTGTACTCAAATGCCTGATACTTTAAAATATTAACATGACAAGTAGAAACTCTTGTACCCCGAACCGAAGGAAGGAAAACTTGCAAATCACGGAAGCACGCTACAGCCTATTACGTTTCCACAAACACATAACAGACTATTCAAAACATACAAGGGAAAGGAAGTAAATACGGGACACCATTACGTTCTTTTCTGAATATCTTCAAAAACGGATGTCATAACTAAAAGAAATGTTAGCATTCAATCTGCATATCTTTACGCCAATATATGTATACAGCACAAGAAATGAACTACAAGTCACACGCAGATGTACACAACTGTTGCAACAATGAATGGCCTAAAGTCAATTCCTTCCGTTGTACAGTACTGGAAACTAATCAAAAACAACTCATTACATCAATATTTTTAAGAACACGAGAAACAGTTGACTTTCCTTCTCACACAATCTGTTTCTCCAGCACTATTCGAAATAAATACGTAAAGGGGTTCCGCGTTAAATCACTCTGAATGAAACGTTCAATGACTGGCCGCAAGGCGTCTCCCTACACAGCAATGAAACACGTGGGCACTGACACCCAGCAGCAGTACCTCGGCAAAACCTAAACCCAGTAAACCGCTAACTGCCATGACAACTGCAGCTAAAACAAGCATAAATACTAGCAAGAAAAGCAACTGTTCAACGGACCTCGGATCAACCGGCTGGGGCGGAATTCAACAACAAACGTTTTTCGACTTCGACAACTAGCACTGTGCGCTATTTGCCATTTCTTAGGTCGTTCTGAAAGATGCGTCAAAGTCCGAAGCCCTGTGTAACATCTCCTAATATACTGTTCAGGGGGTGGGGGGGGGGGCTGCGGTGAGCAGTTACCACGCCCAACCTCCAAGTTCAGACACCACCTCCTGTCGGCTGTACCTTCCCAACTATCTATTGGCCGCCACCGTCATCCGCAACCTCAGGACGCACCATGCAGTGGTCACGCGCCCACTTAACATGGGGCAGTAGTAAATCGGTTAGAACCAAAGTTCCCGAATTATACCGCAGCGATTCTAGTACATATGACAGACAGATGGACAAACACACACCTACACACACACGACGCACACTAGAGAGGATTAAATAATTACCAATTATGCAAGCAAGGGGATTGGGGGACGTGTTACATGAGAAAGCACTGTCCAACATTACCACAGATACGTACATGGGCCGCGCCCCCGGCCCATAATATTCACTCAAACGATCAGAGCAGTCACATCAGAAATCTCTTCCTACCTCCGTCACCTCACTTTGGTATCAAAATTTATGTGATACGTTAAATAACGAAGTTTGCACAGCTGCAGTAAGTGACTTATAACATCAACCGAGTTTGTAACACCGAAGCCACCACTAACGGCCGAAGTTTTGAGTGGCCACTATGCACAACAGCAGAGTTCAAGGGCTGTACAAAACACCGTAATTAACCGAACTAAAATCAACAACCATCTCACACTCGTATGCCACAAGCTATTTTCGGGACACAAATATGCCTGTGCCTCATATTTTCACGCATTGATTTCACTGAATGCTGAACACATTACAAGTGCCAACAGTTTGCAGGGGGTTTATGTTTTCAATAACAATGACATTCACAGAGCAAAGAAGGACCGGGTTCGCTGGTAGCACGTAAAGGGTCGAGTCTAAAGTTCCAGCTATACACAATCCATTGAAGGATCTAAGCCTCCAGTGCAGCTATGTGGGATGCAATCACGCATGAACAGAAGCAACTAGCATGGCCACAAAATGTGAATAGCATTCCAAAGGATTATACGAAAACAACCAGTTTCATAAAATGTTGGCCCTGTACGTGCAGTGAGCTAAGTCTTAGACTACAGAAGCAATTAGTCGACTCCCAGCAAGAGTATTAAGTAATTAAACATGAAGCAAGATGAGAGTTTCGGCGATATTAAAAAAGTCGTGTTTGTCAAAATAACGACGCACAAAAGAACTGACACAAGTCTGTCAAGAACGTGAGATTTGGGGTTCTCACGACAATGCTTATTAGTACTGCCGCCTGGGACGTAAACTTCCGCAGTTGAACATTTTGGTGTGTATCTACGACCATATACAGCGTCACTTCACTCCTCAGAATCGTTTGAAAATCAGTTACTTGAATGATGGATTTTTCATTTCGGGAGAGAACTTAATTTCGGAAACAACCACACTATAAAACAAGACAGGCAACGTACGTATGACGTAATATGTTAGTGCGTTCGCGTAACCGTTTTGCAGTGGTAACACAGCAATGAATTTAATATGTATTGTTGACCTACACGTCACAGTCAACTACATGAAAATACTGTGAGTTACACAACAATGCTTTTAGGGCAAATTTATGTCGCCGGCAACAAAGCAGAGTATACGTACCAGTTTTTGAAAGGAATTATATTCCAGCTAATGTGCACTCTTTTCACACGTCACATATAGACGCTGCACTGAAACAAAAGAATTTTAGTATGGTCGGCTAAACAGAAGGTAATGACGTCAGTCATTGTGCAGTTTCTCAGGTTTTGTAAGTATTGCCATAAAGCATTTTACGAGACCAGGCGCAATTAATCAATTATGTATCAATAAAATTAAATATTATAAGCGCGTGCCTGTATTCTTGCCTTAATTAACCTGCATGCAAATCGCACATCTTTTGCGCCTTTATTATACTGTCATCTGTCGCCTGTCTGACTGTACCATATTTTTCAACATTATCTCACAAACGGCACGATTTTCATAAAAAATATATTGAACACAAAATGTGTGTTCTGATTTTGTCTAAGAAGAATCGAGCGAGATATTATCATAAATGTACATCGGTCGTCATATAAAGCACCCGTTATTATTGTCAGATTTTAATGAAATCTGACATTTTCTTGATAATCGAAAAATCCTCAAATATCAAATTTCATTAAATTCCGCCCAATGGAAACCAAGTTGCTCCATGCAGACAAAGACAGACATGACGTAACTAACAGTCGCCTTTCGCAATTTCGCGAACGCGCCTAAGCAGTCAGGCAAGTTTGCGGGTGCCAATCACTTGTGCTGAAGCACTGGCTGTCATGTGGGAGACCTAAACCAATCACCATCACTCAGGGTTCGTTACCAACACCGCACCCGTTCTCTCATGAGTTCAGATCGTCGCCCAATCGTACAGCTGAGTTCCGCGGAGTTCCATTAGAGACAGCTAACCCTAACACTCGCGAGGGGAAGCCTAATTGAAATACGCGGTGGTAAATGTGACAAAAGCCATACACATTCCCCTTAATCAGCGGCACAACACTCTTAGCCTCACAACACGTGACATGTCCGAGCAAAGCACTCTCGCAACATCATATTCCTCTCTCTGCGAGGCAGACGTCACTCACACGTCATCTTGCTTGACTTCATTTAAATGCCAATGAATTCTAGCGGTATACGAAATAGCACCGATAACAGAACCAGAATGCACATAATATTCGGGCAACTGTGCCGGGCACATAAGCAATAAACGCTGCCTCCAGTACAAGTCTGGAGTTGACCCAGGCCCTAAGTGCTCGCTTATAAGCTAAGCAAGGCATGGGGGTCATTGCTACACAGAACGCCTCTTATGTGGAACACGAGTCGCATGACTTTTCATAAGCCTCCTTACTATTACTACTACCACCACTACGACTACTACTACTACTACTACTACTACTACTACTACTACTACTACTACCACCACTACTACTACTATTACTACTGCTACTACTAAGCGTGTAAGATGACAACCCCAGCCGCACTGGACGCTTTGGAGGGGGACCTGAGACTTGTGTCCGTGCCGGAAATCGAATGACAATCCAGCGCATTTCGCTCCGTGAATATGTTAGCAGAACCGGAATGGAGAGACAGCGTATCATGTTAAGTAATATGTCATTCTCTTACGTCATTGTTTAAACTGCGTGATATCTGGTAATGTACTTTCAAACGTCTTATATATAAATAAATACAGAGGACAAGAATAAACTGTTCGCGTTACATCACTTGTACTCAGCCATTTCCTGTAAAGCGCGCATCAGTTTAGTGAAAACGACCGTATTTAGTACATTTCGTCCATAAGAGTGTGAAATTACTTGTGTTACGGGACAGAAACCGAAATAATTTTGTACACCTCATATAATGATTTGCAAGCCACGTGTTTCATAAACCGCTATGTCACAAACACGTACAACAATAACAACAATAATAATAATAATAATATCACCTCGCAGTGTCGCAGCTATTCCGCGCGTACTGTTAATGGTGCATATAGCGCTGTCTTCAATATTAAACTCTTTCGTGCTTCTACATTAGCACTTTCCGCAGTATGTGTGCTGTGCCCACTATAGCTCTTTGCTGTAGTTCCTTGACTTCGTGCTTTCCTGGTATGCTGCTCAAGTGTTTTCTGAAGGATTCTGAAATGGTTCCAGTTGCTCCTATTATTATTAATTACTACTATTATTATTATTATTATTATTATGCGAAAGCACAAAACGTTTGTCATGGGAAATAACATTGTAAGTATCACATATTGTAACGACTGAATAGATGCAACATTATATACCTTAGAAACATTGGTTTAGGTGTATACGAGTAATTGTAAATACCCTGTATAAAGCTGAAAGCCAATAAAATAACTATAATAATAATAATAATAATAATCGCACATTCAGGCCGGTGGAGTTTGGGACATCACGGAAAACCTTGGACAGGTCACGCAGTCTGTAAGGTCGGACATTCGAAACGCGGACAGCTGAGAAAGTAAGCTGGACAGCACAGCAGGCCGTTACATCTGGTGTGAACCGTAGCAGTTGTCATTAATTCCTTATCCGCACATGTATGGGCCGTCACAAAACGAATCAGCATATACATTTTTACCATAAACCTTCCTTAACATAAAAGACACATAAAACGCACCCGATATCAACATTTGACAAGTTTATCCGTCAGGTACTAAATGACTGAAACGCCATTACCAGAATCCGCAGGGCCTACATTGCGAACCCACATTTGAATAACCGGCATGCCTTGGCTTCGGAATCACAAACAGCTTGTCCTTTAATCTAATTACTAAAAGAGACTTCCTACCGCAGAAACTTATATGGACTAGTTGCCTACATAAATACAGCTACACTATGAAATTGTCTCTCCGAATTTCTGAAGAGGAAAAATGGGGTACAGAACAAAAATTCTTGGAAGATCGAATGAAGCGTACCTCCCTTCAATAGAACCTGGGGGAAAAAGGCATTTACTTGTTCTAACTTTCTTATACATAAGATATTGCAGTTAAATTTCATAGTAAATTTAAACTTGAGGTCGTGTAATGACAAGAAAACTTTGTATGTCGAGGGCAGCAAATTCAATAAACGAACAACAGTAACACAGAACCAGTGTCGTATATAATTTGCACTGGCACAGATTCCAAGCACACTACATTTTATACATGTGTACACACACACACACACACACACACACACACACACACACACACACACACACACACACACGCACACACACTTATTCAAAGTCTCTCTATAGACACACCAAAAAAATTCATGTCTGTACCAGAAAAGTCGCTGAGTTGGAACGGGAACGCTGATGGCAGAAATGAAAATTCGAAATCCAGTTCCACAACCTAAAATATTTACGTATTGTTTGGGTCAAACCGCACGGAAGGCTGCATCTGTTGAAAGCCGGAAATTTCAAGGCCTAAAGTGACTAAACCTGTCAAAACACAGTGGAGGCCACAAATATTCCCCGAGAACCTTTGTGTACGTCGATTATCCCTTTAAAGACGAAGCGTGTCTGTTTGATATAAGGACTCAATGCGTACCGCGCTGTAAACACTCTGCACTTCCGTTATAAAAACCAGTCTCTTAATATTTTTTAAGGCAAAAGTTGCTGTTTGTTCTGAGATCCGTACAAAACACATAAACGCAATGTGGGCACCACGTACAATTTTTTAATGTTAAACCTGGTGGTATGTAAAGTAACCGGTAGGCTTTAAAAGGTTATGGGGGTAGGGGCTTCCTCAGTATGCGTTGGACGCACAAACAAGACGTACGAATATCCCTCAATACGCTGTTTCTTAGTTCATTCATCCGGACGGTGATAACAGCAATCAGACTTGGTATAGTCACAACCCGCGTGTAATCGGGAAGATTTTGGCTTGGTCTGAAATGATTCATTTGTAAACCAACAAATAATTATACTACCGACAAATAAAAAAATGTATGCAACATAGATGGGCCAGGGGGCCCCCCTCTTCCAGACCGCCGGGCCCGGGTAATTTGAACCACCTTCCCCCCCCCAACCGTTCCACGACGGCACTACTAGCGTGCACGGTGTGTTACACCGTGTTAAGCACACCCATCTTAGCTCCCTGCTTCTGTCGCAAACTGTGTGGACAGGCATCGTATTTGCAATGACACGATACGATTTCTTTTTGCAGACACACACATTCCCGCAATAGAAACCGCACAACACGTCACACAGCACCATGCTTCGCTAAATACGCATCGTAACAAATACTGCTATAAAGCAATGTTTTGCGGCGTGCAAATGAACGTTACTATGAAAAACTGTAACGCTGTATTTGAGCTTCATGCCACATAATGTTTATAGTTACTGCATCAATAAAGGTAAAGGTCAAGTTCACCCTAGAACAGGCCATAAAAGGCCAGAGGGCTATTACAGGTATAGCATTACTCATTCTTTAACCTCGACGCTCGGTCAAGATGGGTAATCAACGCCAGGCCGCCACCGTTTTACCCTCAGAAAGATACATGATAGACACCGTACAGGGGGCCGCGTGGTTCCAACGGCCAGTATGGACCGGTGCGAAAAATCTCGCCCCCACCGGGATCCAATCCCCGGACCGTCCAGCCCGTAGCAGGTCGCTATACCGACTGAGCTATCGCGGCCCGCCGTTACTGCACCGACATCGACATAAATTAGATTCACAAACATTAGCGTCAGACAATACCGAATTCCAGCAAAAATCAAGTAGCTTCATCAAACGTAAAAACAGCAATTATGCACCCATTTTACGCACCTTCCGGAAAGAACGCAATACAATTAAGGCCGTGACCATCTCAATAAAGAGGACACGCAGGCACCCCTGGCAGTGCAATATTGAGTACTGCAGGGTAAGTGTACTGAATAATGTTAATTACCCAGACAATGTCCCCCATGAGAGAACCGCCGTTCACTCGCTGCATGTGGTTACGCTGTTATTTGCAGTTATACAGAAGGGACCCCTTTGCTCTGACACTTGGTATCTTACGCAGTGAATGCATCAGTGGCGTCAGTAAGTTCGCCGGCATACGGTCAGCTGTCCACAGGTATCGCAAGGCTGTCCCGGTCTTAAACAACGCGCCATGAAGACGTGCCGAAACACTGAAGTGCATTTTTAACCTCGAAGCTTTGAAGAGATGCGCTCTCGTCTCTCATACTGTTGAAGATCTCAATTACGGACACTGTGTAAATTAACTTTCGCTAGTATCTGCAGCTCTGAATTAAAAAAAATGTGCTAGCCACTGTCCTCTAACGCGGGCCCCGCACCTTGTGGAAATACTGATCGACATAGGCGGGAGCTCCTATAGTGAAATACTGCCAATTTATCTTCAAATTCTTTCTGTAAGTTATTGCAAAAAAAAGGGAATTCAGCTATGGTGTCAGGGTTAATTTCACGTAAGGGTTGGGATCTGTTTCCTCGAAATACGTGGTCTTCCGCGCACTCGCTGCACGTTAGGTTGACGTAAAGGAAACTTCACGAACTACACGGGGATGTCGTCATATCAGTGTCTGGTTTTCTGGCTCTGTACGTTCCTGCTTAATGTTAACCCATGCACCATCCAAGAAAAATACAACCTTTCATTTTTTATTTTTGTCCCCCACTGTATCCGTGGTTTGATTTCTTTCCACTATTACGTAGCGTGTCTCTTACACGGCACTTTCGCCGCGGTACATACTTAACAGAAATTCCGACATTTTTCCGTGACACACATGTGCCTTACTAGATGGCATATGAATGCTCTCTCCTCAACAGAAACAACTTTTCTGGCGCAGTGTCCTGCTCTCTATATGCCACCACACAAGCGGACCGGGTCTCGTATTGGAACGTAAAAAGGGCTACATGACACTCGGTCCACTCGCTTTGCGTTACAGAGCTCGTATTTCCATGTGTTCAGAGAAACGATTAAAGATACATTCGGTACACGTCCAGTGTTAAAGCGTTTGAAGTAAAAGTTTTACATCATAACATCCACTGACTGGTTAGACAGTCGCTGTAATGGACTGAGCTATCCAGTCCAATACATAGGCACCATAATGACTGGGCTATCAACACTAATAGCCAGTCGCCGTACTGACAGAGCTATCCAGACCAGCAGACAGATACCACAATGACCAGAGCCATGCTGACAAGAGCGTGGTATTCAGGCCTCACACTGGATGGCTCCGCGAATAAAACGGATTGAAGCCAACAGCCAGCAAAATAGTAATTCCTAACCCGCTGGCAGACATAACATAAAAAAAGAAAGAAAGAAAGAAACGAAGCACAATAAAGCTGTAACAAGACTTAAATTCACAATAAATCCCTTCTATTAGAACCACCTATCAGCTCCTTTGAACAAAATTGCAAACCAATAACTCACCTCGCTTTATAAAAAAAAAGAACTTGTTTTCAAAGCAATGACAGTTATAATAAAAGTCGGGGGACATCACTTGTGAGGTGCTGCCACTGTACCAACCAATACTGGGCGCCAGCAAACTGTAATTTGATTTCCCTGGGAAACGGATCGGGGGAGTTAGAGGCAGCTTCACGTAGCCAAGGTCTCAAAAAGAGTGGGGTGGGGAGAGGATGAAGGCGTTTCGCTCGCTGTCTTCGTCCCTTTGGGGTTCGGGATCTTACACAGACGTCTGAACGCGAAATGAAAGAAATAGACGGGAGAAGAAAGTAGGAAATAAGGGATCAACGGATTGCTGCTAGTTACCGGTTTGTGTACCGGCTTAGGGACAGGTGTAAGGTACAGTCTGTTCACACAAGAAATGTTACAGCACAACAAGGAACTTCGAAAAACAGCGCCTCACGCGGCAATAATTGTCTTTACGACAAGATATTCATTTAACTCGGCTATTATCAACAAAGCGTCCAAATAATCGACCGCTACATTTTAAGGTTGATGCAGGTTATTTCGAAAATTCTTTTCTCTGTGTTTTCCGTCGCTCGTGTGTTGCGTGTTTTCTTTTGCAGCTTATTTAACGATGCTGTCAGTAATCCAGATTACCGCGTCCAAGCGTAAAATTCATAAATGGTGCATTAGACAGGATTTGGAAAGAGGCGCTCAGTCTAAACGCGGTAGTCCCGAAATTTTCCTGGAACGACTGAGGAAACACATGAAAACGTTCAACCAGGGTAACCGGTTATTCGAAGCAGGCTTTTCCGGAACAGAGGCGTACAGCAATGCCGCCACAGCAGTTCGGTGCGCGTACGTGCATTTCACTTCGTAGAGAAACATGAAACCAACACACAACGGCACAAAGCCCAACACCACACATAGTCTTTCGTACTGGGAAAAATGTGAAACAATGTGAAGAACTGGCATCAGTTTCAGCAACAAGCATCACTGGAGAACCTTCCTCAATGGTAACTCTCAACCCTGATTTATTCCCACATATACAGGTCACGCAGCATCGCCATTAGCGGTTCAATCTAACCAATTTACGGAATCCAGTAATAAGCTTCATAGTTCACTCGATATATGTTCACACAATGAACTGGAAACGTCTACTATCTTCCCACATCGCCTTAACTAAATCTCAAAACGAAATCGGATACGCGGTTCGCGTTAGAGGGGTAAAAATCAGGCGCTATCAACACAAGCTGTGGCTGCACTGATGGAACAGATTTTATTCATGACAAGCGAACTCACAGAACGCCTTTTCTGGACTGCGTGCCATACTCACTAATGAAAACTGGAGCCCTGCCGGTTACCAGGCTGCAATCTAAGTGCCAACCTACAACTTGCTGGATTGATCTTTCCAACTGACACATACTTCAACTGCGTTTAACATGATTACTGAAACACAAGAATAAATTCCTAAATACAGTTTACGAACATCACGTACTGTTCATGAATTTCGTTTACAGAACACCGCAGCTGCTGTAGCATCGTTCCAAAGACATTTCAACACCATCCTACACAGCGTGTGGCAAAACAATCAGGAATTCCATTCCTTACAATAGAAGCTCATATTTTTAATACAAGTGTCAATTACTTGAAATCTAGGATTTTACGGAGGGGAGAATGACAGTTTCTTACCGACGTTTCGGGACAACCTATAGGTCCCATCTTCAAGCGTCAGACAGTCCAAGAAGGATGGCATCCTTTTTGGACTGTTTGACCCTCGAAGATTGGATCGACAGGTTTTCGGTAATATACTACTATTCTACGCTGCGTAGAATCCCAAAAGATGGCAGATCTCATTTACACTGCGGCGGAAGTCTGAAATGTCAATTACTTTCTTGCAACTATCACGGAAAGGAAGTGTCATCACCGTGGTGCACATTCATGTAGCTAGTTACAGTTTGTCTCTCTAGATGGATTCTCAGCGACGTCAGTTTAATACTCTTCCATTACTTTCGTTCTTATAGTACCGCTAGTGATGTATCGAAAATCAGGCAATTCTGTGTGACAAGAGCAGTTGTGACCCTTGTAGAAACACTGAACAGTGGAAACAGATCGTACTGGCAGCACTAGTTTATCATCAGCGAAGGGGACGAAAGAAAAAAAAAACCGAATCTAAGTTATGCTGAAAAATACTACAATGAAGGCAAGTGGAATTGTCGTTGCATGAAACGTTTTACTTCAGAGTGTCGGTAACGTAATAAATAAAGTGGAGTTAGGTGAACCAGTATCTCCCACGTGACGTCAAAACTGCAAACGCAACAGGAAAACCAAACAGCGGCACGACAAAACGTTCCACAAGTTTGTTTCGTAGAACAGAACTAAAGTAACAAAATATCTAACAACGATGTTCAGCAAGCTGGAGCTCGCTTTGGCTACAAGCGTGTAAGCAGACGCCTTGCTGGTTTTGGTTCTAAGGCTTTTTTGCCCTCTCAAAAATCCAAATTCACAGCCGCAAAATATTTGGCACTGGCTCGCAAGTGTAAATTACAGACGAATGATGACTGAGCAAAATGCAAGGCATTTACTCCGTGATTTACACTTGGTGATCCCACGCCAAACATATTCGCCTCGTTGCTGATGTAAACTTTTGACTTTTCAAAGGGCGATAAGCCTCAAAACCAAACAAAAACGCGTCTGCATACACTTCTTGAGCTCAAACTGACCTACAGCACTGTTCATCATAGACACAACCTTTGTTGTTCTGCTGCGATTTCTACCGCCCAATGTAGTTTTCAGGTCAAGCTGGGGCGCGTCGGATCTATTACAGGCCGTTCTTAGACTTCGAGTGGGAAGAGCATAGTAGAGCATTGTGATATAGCCGGGCTTGTAGGGGACGCCTCGATCTTCCTTCTGTTTGCTCACACAGATCTGTGGAAAGAGGCTGCTACAGTAGCAGAAAATCATTTTTTTTATTCCTGTGAGTAACATGGAATGCAATAATAGATCGACACTTGACAATACGCACGACGACTTCGAAATACCAGACTAAATTATGTAACCGTGTCACTTGAAATATGGTTATACATAAAACAATAAACAAAACGTATATAGAATAATTTACATTACAACATTAATAACCAAATATTTTGCTTCACATCATTTACAGGAATTAATTGGTTCCACAAGCAGGAGTTTGTGTGTCCTTGTAAGGGATACAGACAAAAGAGAATAAAATTTACTAAATGCCAACATATTCTTTTTCGTGATGATTTGTATTTATGAAGTTATTAACGAAACAGACAGAGAATCGTATACCGGTATACGTATTCCTATATCACAAGTCCAGATTCTTCACAAAACTTGCCGACGCCATACTAATAATTTCTATTTTATAGTTTTGTCTCAGTTAGCTTTCACGTCTCAATTGACGTTAGCCCCATTCGACAGGCGCCTCCACTCCCGTCCCAGAAAATAAGGAGGGGGAGAATCCCTCACAACACGCTACAATGTGAAATTCGCCCTAGACGCAAACATTGCTCGAAACTGGGGCAGCAAACACAAGATCGCGGGAACACTGCGGATGGCATTACAAAACAACTGTCTGTTATCACAAACCTTGAAAATCGAATCCCATGGTGTCCGACTGAGGAGAAGTTTCCATTTATCTTCGGAAGACAATCTCTCTTCAATCTTAATGCGCCAGTCTGTTAGCTTCGCCATGTTGTGCACCGAGCGATAGTTGTTCCTGAACACCTGCACTAAAACACTCGGCTGGACAGCTCTTCCCTGGCCCAGCACAGTTCAGGGCCCCACTTCCTCTTACTATGAAGTGACGACAAGCCTGCCACCCGTCAGTCCACTTCATGGTCTGGAAGTAAGTCCGCGCAACATGCAGACGAGCCACACCACAACCCACCCTCTCCGGCAATGGGGATGAAAAGGATCATCAAATCGTAACGCCCTATGACTATAACGGAATTCCAGTTTCTTCAGGAAACAGACTTAAAAGGATACACATTTTATGACAAAGACTATCGGTATAATTCCAACAGAAACGTCACGGTTGCTAAACTGATATAAAAACAAGATGTCAATATTGACGTACAAACTCTATAGTGCCGTTTAGACTCTGAAAGCACAGACATGTCATCTGTTTACATTTCTGAATATGTGTGAAAGGTGCGGTCGCCTGCCTTCACTTACGGTGTAGGCCCACACAACCTCCCAATGCCGTACCTCAAGTGCCTTAGTCACACGGCCTGTGTGACTAAGGCGTTGTACTTCACACCAGTACCACACACACACACACACACACACACACACACACACACACACACACACAATTAAGGTTGTAAGAAAGGGAACAAAGGGAGTTACACGACCTCGATAATCACGTACCTTAAATTTAAAACCAATGAAGTAACCCTTTGGTACACATTACTGAGAAGCTACTGGTCGGTCAGCTGGTCATGAAACGTTCCACCCTTAATGGCATCCAAAGGATCGCTCTCGTGCTCACAAAAGCCCATCACCAGACCCCACCCCGAACCAGACGAATGCAAACCACACCGTTCTCGCCCTTTCTCTGAGATACCTTTTAATATTATCCTCCGACCTCCCTAGGCATTTCCAGTTGTGCCAACCATTGAGACTGTTCAAGTTTCTTGTCTGTCTCGTGCATACATCTCACCCTTCTTGATATGACCGTGCTCCTAATATTATATATTTCCTTATTTTGCAGTTAATCTCATTTCCTGCTGCCCCCCCCCCCCCACCCGCAGATGTACAGAGGCCTACTCACAACACCCTTACACCATTCTCTGCCTTCAAGATGTGAAAGCCAATCTCACACCCACACAAAACAACGGGTAAATATTTACAGCTTTGTAATGGAGGAGGGAAGACGAATAATTCCGATTGCACTCCTAGAAGGTACGCGACTTTAGTTGTTAATGACACTGTTCAGGTAACTTTAAAGAACTCTGCCACAGTTTCGAAAAACTTACAAGTTACTTTCCTACGTAATGATGATCAAGCACGCTGGTAATGACACATGAACACACAGAGCCCTCTATGCGCTTGCTAATAACCCAACCCCATGACTTGCACCCAGCAAACCCTCCGTGCTTTACAGCACTTTCATAGAACTGATCACACGGCCTGTCAAAACAATTGCGTGCACCCGTAATATATTGGCTTTCCTAGGACTAACATTACAGGTCTGCGCGTGTGTATAGAGACTTGGCCGAAATGTGCAGCAAGTGAGTTTTACATAAAACCTCTATGCTAGTTGTGCTGGTAGCCAATACAGTATAGAAGGCTCACTGATAATTGTGTTAATTTACTACAGGAAAGTCTGTACTGTTATAAGGCTGAGCGCAGTATACCACATTCCACGCCACACAGTTCACACTGGGTCACACACAGAAGTCTTGTATGATACGCCTGTTGTCACATATGAATAGTTACAACAAATTTAAATTATTGTAAAATACAAGTTTTGCTGAACGGATGCAGATAGTAATGAATGTCGCTTCGTAACTTTCAACGCAGATCCATCACCAATACCAGTAATGAATGTCGCTTCGTAACTTTCAACGCAGACCCATCACCCATACCAGTAATGAATGTCGCTTCGTAACTTTCAACGCAGATCCATCACCAACACCAGTAATGAATGTCGCTTCGTAACTTTCAACGCAGACCCATCACCAATACCAAACGCCGTTGGCACCCGAAGGGCAGCACCGAAGAGAGAAACTGCAACAGCTCCCCACTCAGCGCCCATTTCATGCACCCTGCAAGTGAGTGTATGAAGATCAGCATATATACACGTGGAGTACGACTGTCATTGTTGCTTATGCATCCATTTCTTTAACAACGTCTGGTCGTCTCCCTCAGGCCACGAAATGACATGAAAATTAAGAAATTCATCCGAGACGGCGCTTGCCACAAATCATGAATTTATAACGCGATGTTTTCTCGTAGATACGCTTACAACGTCACGTCGCCAGTTATTGCATACAGCAAAGCTGTTGTTTCCTCTTTACGCTAAAATCTCACGTACACGTCATAACAGAAAACATCTTGAATGGCATAACGCAGAATTCTCCTGACTGGCGTGTCGGAAACGTACCCAAAAATTCCACTCCTGTTTTAAGACAATCTAGGATAATATTTTCAATTTCCCCCATTCATCGTTCCATACATCAAGTGTCGCAACTAATCCATGCACAGTTTTTATTAGCTACCACCGCGTTGTCGGGCCACGAAACACTTTCATATATATAGATCAGTCACAAACCCTCTGAGCGATGTGTAAAGATGGTTTTTATGGCAACTAATTCGTACGTCTGTTAAGGGACGGCACTACAATGCTGAAGCGTATTTTAATTTTCAAGGCATGAAGTGCATACAAGGCACAGGTAACCATTTGACGAAGAACACTCAAGTTGACGAAACTAAATGATCAGCTGCAACTAAGTACGGCTGTAAGTGTACTGATTAAATAAAAGTCGCCTACTGGTACGTAACAACAAAACAAAATCAACACATGCCTAATAGACACCGAAGCATTTGCTCTGATTTCGTAAACCAGTGGACACGAAATATTCAACAGAATGACAGCGGCAACCTTCTACAGCCCTGTGGTTACTACATGTACCACCGGGTTTAACACATAAAGACTCCACCTTCTGTCTTCATAGTGGCTTTACATACCAGAACAAAGAGCAACCATTCTCAATACAGCATTAACTGGTTGATATTTTATAACGGGAGACGGAGTGTGTTTACTGTGCAGTGCGAACTGAATACCTAGCGGAACAAATGCATCAATACAAAGCGACACTCGGGTAGGTTTTTCTCCGAGTACTTCGGTTCTCCCCTGTCAACAGACCTATCATTCTACAAATGCTCCCATACACATACACATCTTCGTCTACACGCTGCTCTTACCAGAAAAAGACAAACGGGCGACGCCAGAAAACCTTCCAAAAAGCAATTCTCTTTCCGAAATCGGGGGGCACTGCATAGAAAAGTACTCTCACTTAAGCGATTCTGCAAGCAAAGACAGATGATGTGATTCGACACACGTACAGTACACAGTACATAACACAACTCGCATTCAGAAGTTAGAAAACGCTCCCTGTTCCAGTGCTTAAACAAACTTTAGCATTAAATACAATCTGATTTGCAAACAACGAAACGTCATAAGGTTTCGCGCTGCAAAGGAGCAACATGGGGGAATTAACAGCTCAACTGACGAGGACGTCTGCTGGGACTGGGAAAGGTCCATGCAATTGACGAGCACAACAGTGCAGACGAAAGACAGACAGTCGCCCCTCTGAGCGACCAGCTCTGGTTAGTGGCAACTGGAGACGCGTGACCAACATGTCAGCGCCAGACGTGACCCCCCTCCTACGGAAACTGTGAGGGGCAATGCTGTGGTCACGTAATCACATAACTGAAACTATCACTAGCGCCAATAGTTGTCACAATGGAAACCCACTGTCCTGTGTAATTCGTGCTCAGGTGTTAATTTCGAAAGCCCACGCTTAATTACCAGGCCGAGAGAAATGTCGAGATGTCTGGTTCAGGTGACAATTCCTGACACCGATGCGCCTAAGCTGTTGAAGCCACGTAAATTCCGAAAGGGTTGGGAAACACAAAAATTCAGTTTTCTCTAGTGCCCAGCATTCGAAATGCCTGACGGTGGAGTACACGTCCTCGACGTAACTACTGGGTGCTGACAGACCAAAAAAACTAACATTGGGATGTAAGAAAATGAACAATTGCAGCAGCAGCAGCGGCGGCGGCGGCAGCGGCGGCGACGCCGACGCCGCCGATGCCACCACCACCACCACCCCCCCGTCACTAAAGTACGATATTCTGTCCGCCGATTTTCACGAAGCTCAGAGAATTTCTACAGCATCACATGTAACTTCAGACACGGCGCTTCACTAAAATCGGACAGTAAATGTTGGCTGGGCGGCTGTGCCTACAAATTCATTTACGTCCGCAAGTAAAATATGGGTCTCACATCAGCGAGTTTCAGGAAAGAGCGAACAACTCGATAATGTTCTGTGGACTCCGCGTACAGCGAATGGGCAAATCGGACAAAATTCAAATTACACCCTTACGCAGCGTATGGCTTTCACTCCACCGTCTTCCACGAAACTCAAGATCACGAGTTACAGTTCCCTTGACTCCTCTTTTATTGAATTTCGTCAGTATCGGCCAAAACCCCCGTTCAGACAGCTTTTGGGAAGACAATTTCCTAACGAGTGGAAACCGTGGAATCGTGCCGCTGACAACCTCCGTCCAGTAGGGACGTAAAGGTTGTGGATGATGGCGTCCATTCCGCGCTGCGAACATCAGAAAGTATAACACCCATAAGACAACTGAGATCTTCCCCCATTTGTACCGCTTTGCTTTTCATTGCCTATTCACCGTGACAATACCGCGTAAGCTTAACATCGCTGCTTGGCTCACCGAATGGGAAACAAAGCTCCGTGAAGCGAATTTTGCGGCCAGCCGGTGTGAATACAGCTTAAATTTGCAGGAGACCACACTAAAAGGTTAGTATAACGACTAACGACTTTTTTATGAGCCACAGTAATGTTCGCGAATGACTGGAAATATTTTAAGAAATGCAAGGTAACCTTGATTATGCTCGTTCTGCGCGACCATCGGCTGTAATATGAAAGATAAAATGGTGATTGTGTGCTATGTAGTTGGCCTACAGTCTGATGCCAGTAACTAACAAACTGGCGATAGGCGTGTGAAGGGGAATAATACGTACAAACTCTGCGTGAAAGAGTAACAGGCAATAATTACAAACATGACAAAGGTACGAAAATTTTGTAGTATCTGAAGTACGCAAAACACCTGGGCCCTATTTCAGTTCTTCTAAATACAGGGCGGTATTGACGGCGATGACGATGACGGTGATGTCATAAAAAGTCGCGACCAAGTCGAAGCCCCTGCCCGAAATTGTTATTCTGATAGGTTGTTCAGTGGTCTTGCTCAGATCCTCCAGAAAATGTTCGGATACTAGCCCACGACCGCATCCTTCTACGTCCCTTCTATTACATTCTTCAGTAAACACCCTAAATGCGTCGTCGAACAAACCAGGAATAAGCGAATAATCCAAAGCATATTTACAACTGCAAGCAATAAAAACTTGACTCGAATACGATTTCACCTTGTAACAGTCTGGGCATGAGTTCAGAACGCAGGGGCATGAGATGAATCTGAATTATCAATCCACCACACCATTCGCAGCACCGAGGTCTCTACAGGGCTAACAGAGAAGCTGTCTTGAGTTCTACCTGGAACTGCTGTTACCGCTCACTGTCCAGTTATAAATGGAAATTTAATTCTTTCCTTATTCACTCCTTAACCAGCAACATTTGCTGATGGTTGAGATATCAAAATTAAAAATCATTTTATTGCTGAAAACTGCACCGTAACAGAGAACTTGACTCAGCCCACCTCTCCGGGCCCTCAAAAATACAACAGCTGTAACTGATATCAGAAACACTACTCGAGGGTTCCGAAGGGTTCGTAGGATGCCAGTAAATGTGGTTGTAACAAGTCACCACAACACACAATCACATCACGCAAATTAATGCACAGCTACACAGTTATTTACATAGGACTAAAAAAACACGGTTAATAATATCAGGAGTACCATAAGATCATTAAGCTGCGAGCCGTAATGACTTACAGTTCCAGAATGTACAAAGAAGTGCGCTCTGCGAACACACGGCATATAATAAGCCGCATTATTGTGGCGATTTCGTAAGCGTTTCCGACACTGTCGCAACACAGTACAACCGACACACCGGCGTATTTCGTGTAAGACGTGGCAACTCTGAAAGGCTCTTATCATTTACCTTACACTCTTCTAAGTGTACAGGCCCTGGAAATCTATGAACGTCAACCGTCAGAACTACCAGTCGCTGATAGAATTGTATGCGTTACAAAAACATACCAAATGAATATAAAAATTCCAGCTACAAAAGAAAAAAACCTGGCTGGCAGATATGCCCCTACATTCAATAAAACACGACATAATTAAAAAAACTTGATAATGGAAATGTTTATGAATTTCAGTAAAAATACGTTTCTACCAGTTCTGTGACGAATCTCAGCAACTAAAATATCTCAAATTTCTCATAATTATGCAAACATTAGAACAGGGCAGATTAGAACATTCCCGTCCTCTGGTACACCGGTACCACCGAAGCTATTACTATAGCATTCGCTAACGTCTTCCGCTCTGCCAATTGCCATTACAAGCTGTCACAGCTGTCACAGTTTCTCTGGTACTTTCTGCTCGTGCCTGGCTACTGTTTGATACATCTGTACCGGTATCCTGCTCCTGCCCACAATATACGTACGAAGGGTTGGGCCGTTCCACAATTTCTGTGTTAGTGTCCAGTGATCAGCTCTTGTGAATCCCGCAATGCAGCTTCGCGCTCCACTAAAGAAGGGGAATTTCTCGGCCAGCTGCGACCGCCTATCAGCTTCTAAAGAAGGTTTGTCTCAAAAAGGTTAAGAGTCCAATTATTTCACTACTTCACAGCACACGCAGTGGTGTCCGCCTAATATTCACAACAGATGTATGTGATGGTCTCCGGGCATTTACAGTACCTACATGTGCTGATACGCGACTACTATTTACAGTACATGTGCTGATAAGCGACTACTATTTACAGTACATGTGCTGATATGCGACTACTATTTACAGTACATGTGCTGATACGCGACTACTATTTACAGTACATGTGCTGATACAGGGCTACTATTTACAGTACATGTGCTGATACGGGGCTACTATTTACAGTACATGTGCTGATACAGGGCTACTATTTACAGTACATGTGTTGATATGGGGCCGCTATTCACAACACATGTGTTGATATGCGGCTACTATTTCCAATTAACAAACTTCCATCCTTCTGAACCACGCAGGCTACCCAGTGACCGACACATGAAAGAAACGTGTGTGTAACAGCCAACCGCAATCTGCGGTAAACCACTGAGATTAAAAGAGGTATTAAATCAGACACAATAATGCAAAGATTATCACACATAACGACAAGCAGCTACCCAGAGCGGTTGGACGGTGCATCAAACTTGGCACATGGGGGGTCTGTTTCTTCTACTGGTCATCCAAGTCCGATATGCCGTCACCACTAATGGCCTCTTCGCACAGAGTCACAGTTCTCGCTCAGATAACTTGCTGCAGTTATGGTTTCATCTTAAAATGCTGGTAACATTAGCGTGGAGTTGGGTGTCGTGGGGAAGGGGCGATAAATTTTAACAGCTTACAAATGAACTACGCCATCCACAGGTGTTAGTCCTCCGATTATAAAAATATTTCACTTGACTCGTTTTCGTCAGATGAAAATGTTCATCTTTTGCATTTGGTGTACATATAGCGAAACTTCTCCGATTGCTGCGGTTATACAGTAGCGCATGAGATGTAAAACGGCCACCAGTTATTACGGCAGGTAGCCTGATGGCTCGGAACGGGACTGCAGCAGCCAAACTGAATGAACACAGGGGCCTGGGGTTGAGCTAATGCATTCAATATGGCCTCGTGCCCATCACGACTCTTCCTCCTCCCCTGCTTACCTGGAGCCACCATCATCAAAACAACCATCCTCACCACCACCACCACCACCACCACCACCACCACCACCACCACCACCACCACCACCACCACCACCAGCACAACAGCCCAGTTTGAGCCAAGGCCATCTTTTGAAGCTTCCGCCAGCTGTCCCTGTTCCTTGCAGCATTTCTCCAATTTCTTTCCCCCAACTTCTTGGCATCTTCTCCCACGCCGTCTTCCCATCTTAGTTTTGGCCTACCCCTTTGCCTTCTCTTCCTTCTACTACTGCAACGAGGACTCTTCTTGCAGGATTCCGTTCCTCCAGTCGAATGACATGTCCTGCCCACCTTAGGCTGTTAATTTTGATGTATGTTACTATATCACTTTCTTTATATAATGTATATAGTTCATTATTATATTTTATTCTCCATTCCCCATTTTCATTTGTAGGTCCAAAAATGGCTCTCAAAAATTTCCTTTCAAAAACTCTTAAAATATTTTGGTCAGATTTTGATAAGACCCAAGTTTCAGAACCGTATGCCAGCACTGGCCTGATTAAAGTCTTATATCATTTTACGTTATTTTTTATGGATAAAAGCTGAGTCCTAAACTGTCTTTTTAATCCATAAAAATACTTGTTACCCAATAAAATGCTTTTTCTAATTTCAACAGAATTATCATTGTTAACACCTACCACAGAGCCCAAATATGTAAAACTCTGTACTGTTTCAAAATTAAATTTCTCAGTTTGAAAGTACTTAAGGCCATCAAAACAATACAGCAACATTACAGAGTTGGTGACCACCGCAGAAGACTACAAACGTGGTGCAGAAAAGCTGCTTAGAATGGCAAAGCCCACGAAAAGAACACAAGGGATGTCGTGAGAATTCGGTTATCCACTTGCAAGTTGCTGTAGCGAACAATCTTTGGCTTCCATGTCAGATCTCAGGTAACAGTCACATCGGTCAGCCCGCTCCGCGACACCAAAGTGAAATGATTTCCTAAGCCAAATCCAACCTGGTGCTTCAATTCGATATAATTTCAGACAATAATCCCGTGGGAATGAAAACGGATTTCACCGTTCGAGTGTGCAAACAACTGAACATTTCGTGGGAACCGTCACAGAATTCCAAGCACTACACAAACAAGCATGTGTCATTTTCTGCGTCTGGTCGGTCACGCGACAAAACAAAGCACTTGCAATACGCGCCACAAATCGATAGACCCAAAGCCATCAAGCAAGCAACCGACGAACCGAAGTGAAGTGAGACGTCCCCTAGAGTTGTCGGGAGCATAAGCCGCATAACTCCATGTCATCAGGACAACAATTCGACTACACAGACACAGTGTGGCAGTGCTCTTCAACATTCGGTCAACAGCCACGCACTTTCAGTGAACACGGAGCTTCGCCTTCCGTGCTCCAGTAAGCCGGACAATGGCCCCTTACCTCAGGTAGGTGACACCTCCAATTCTGTTTCAGTATCGCTTGATTTTCATATCACCGAACTAAATGCAACTCAGAAATGCTGTCCCCTCTCCCCTCTTTGGAGCTTCGGCCCAAAATTCGGTCTGCATTTCTCTCAGCCCCATATACGAACTGCCCAACAACGGTACAAGAAACGCAGCTTTCTTACTGTAGACAATCGCAAACGTGTACTTCCCTAAACTCTACCCTTTACAATTTTAATTTAAATTCCTTGGTTGTGCCACAGCGGGCCGCAGTGGCGCAGTTGGTTGACGCACTGTGCTACAAACCGGCAGGTCGCGGGTTCGATTTCCGATGGTGTCAGTGGATTTTTAATTGGCATAATCCTGTCGGTCGCACTACTGGGGGGGGGGGGGGTAAACGCGGCCGGTGCGTTATGGCTGACAACCTTACCACCTTCATGTGCCGATTGTCTAGAAATCAGGGAGCCTCAACCTCCTGGAACGCTCTGGGCCCGTCCAGGCCTGTAATGGGACTGCTTTACCATGGCTGTGCCACAGCACGATTAGGTTTAAAAGGAAAAAGAGGTTAACAGGCTATAAATATATAGTATGAATATCTTCATGATGAAAATTATGCCCGTCTACCACTGTCAAAATTTGAAAAGATGTCCCTCTCCAACTTCAAGCATACTTACGTCTACGTTTTTTAAAGTATTTATGTCAACAGACCTCCGGCTGAACAGTGGCGGAAAAGCATCTGATGTCACACAGTGGAAATTATTTGTACAGACCACAAACAGCATTTAAGGCAAAAGCGCGAGTAAGTTTGCAAAGAAGCTGACTGTAAAATCAACAAATCTCACGGGTGTACTCCACTTCGCCCGTACGCTACACATTTCGTAACTACACGGTACAGTCTCGCTCTTCGCGCATTCCTCGCTTGTACTAAGCTTGGCAGCGAGACGGGTACAGTAATTCATGTATGGTGGGCGCGTTCATGCGTCCTACAAGCAAAGCTGACTGATTCATATAAATGTTAGCTACTTTTTCAAAGTGACCCTGTGCTGAAGTTGAGCTCGTGTACCTTCGTTAGCAATCAGAACCTGCAGTGTCAGCCCGAACGGTATTTGTATGTCCAATTGCTTACAACAGCGAAATTTAAACAAGCTGCTAAAGTCTGGCCTTCACTGATCTATTTACGTACTTGACGGCATTTTAGGTAACCCCTCAAAACTGAAATGATCTTAAAACTCAATGAAATTCTTCTTCTTCTAGATTTCGTCCTATAAATAATCCCTTACATTGCCGATAATCCTGTCCAAGAATATACAGCCCGGAATAACACTTCAACCCTCACAAAAAGTAGACACAATCTCGAAACAGCCATACGCAAAATGTATTATACTAGCACTTGACCAGCTACACAACTCTACACCTTACAACAAAATATTAATGTCTGAATATCAGTACCCATTAACAGCCTTTACTATTTCGCTTCAGCCGCTGCCAGTGGCCGCGCGGTCTAAGGCGTGGGTCTACGACTGTTCGCTTACTGGGATCTCGGATTCGAATGCAGGTGGGGACATGGACGTCTGTCTGTTGTTGAGTGCTGTGTTGTCAGATAGAAGTCTCTGCGTCAGGCCGACCACTCATCCAGGGGAGTTCTACCGAGTGTGTTGTGTCTAACTGGGTGTGTTCTCGAGGAGGCTTAGGCCAACTACGGCTGTCGAGCCAGGGAACTCTTTTCGCTTCATGGTCACTATAAAAGTAACATCAGTGTCAATATACAATCCGACTATACGCTTTGACTTAAGGGCGTGGGAAGACCACGACAAGCGAATTAAAATAAGTTAGGCAGAATGAACGGCAGCTTTAACAAACAGGAATGTTAATTTGTGCTGCTGAACGAATTGTAGATTCGTATCGTAAATGCAGACTGCGTATATAGATCGAACGCAATGCAGGGTTTACGCATTCTGAAGCATCGCTGTGGTATTAGACAGGGTTGGCCAAGAAAATCAACAAAAACCTCAAACAGGATGGTAGTTGGTGCGTCCACGATTAGAATCAGGCACTGCCAACCACAGTTTAGACTGCACCCATCCAACGTATTCTTCTTAGCAATGACAAAACATAGTAAACAAGACAACAGGAACTGGGGGGGGGGGGGGGGGGGGGGGGGGGGGGGGGGGGGGGGGGGGGGGGGGGGGGGGGGGGGGGGGGGGGGC
>BLKM01008479.1:960828-1187116 GCA_013340265.1 Coptotermes formosanus
TTTAAAAAATAAAACTGGAAATATCCCCCCCCCCCCCCCCCCCCGTCACGAGTTTGTAAATCTTACTCACTTCATAACCATTACAGTATTTGCGTTACTGTCATAAGCTGAAACGATGTACAAACAACGCACCCCAGTACAATCATTTATACGTCATAAACCTAACAGCGTGCAACTCAATTAAAGAGCGAGAACAAAGCAAGAACTGCTATGACACATGGGAATGCAACGAAACTAGTGGAAACGCTGGCGCGTGATTTGGAATCTCCACTGGCTGGCTGCGTCTTGCTGAATGTCCGCCAAAGGCACTGGGAGTCCAGCGTTTAAACTAAACAGGACACGGCTCTTACACAACAGGGCAAAGCGCTAATGGCTCTGCAGCGAGAAGAAATCACAGAAAATCGGCGGGCAGGAGTAACTACTTACCTGGGGCATCAATTCATTCCTGTAAACGCGCTTATTCGGGGGCCAAACAACTAACTGCACAAGACCAGCACGTTACGCAAAGACCATAAAAGGCCTTGGACTCGGAACGACCTAACTGTAAGGCCACGCAACAGTCCTTGATTGGATATCACTCCTATGAAACAAGAAATCTGACATTTTATGGTGCCCTGAAGGTCCACTGCCGTATCCACAACAGCCCGCCACACTCCCACATCCCAACGCAGACGAATCGAGTCCGCACCGTCCTACCCCACTCCTTTAAGATTAATTTTAATATTATCCTGCCATCAACGTTCCCTCTAATTTTTTTACAGCTGCGTGGACCTGCTGCTGCACTCAGCAGAATATTTTTAGACGACCTGACGACAGCGCGGCACTTTTAAAAGTTCTGTTTTGTAATACGCGTGGTAAGAATATTTACAATAAAAACTGAAAAATTCCAGTTGCGCGGCAACAATTCGGCGTGCGCGGGATCATTTCAGTTACTGCGCGGTCGCGCACCCGCGCAGTAACTGCCGGCATATACGCCTCGGTCTTCCACGTGTTTCGTTTCTTCGCGTCTTCCCACGAAAATGCTGCGTGCACTTATTTTCTCTACCACGCGTGCCACATGCCACGCCGGTCTTGCCGTACTTCATTTCATCGGCATTAACATTTGGCGAGTATTTCAGAAACGTCTCACTAACACGTCGAAACAACAACAAACTGCCACTAAAAAGTGTAAATACCCACCCCCTGCCACTGTCATAACACACAAGCATCAATACCATGAGCTCGGCTAACCTACACACATTCAGTAACAGGTCATCATCATCCTATACTTATTAATAGTAACAAATGCACACGGTGAATACACGCACAACGTGTATTAGAAACCCCTAAATATGTTGCGACAAACCTTTGTGACCATCAGGGCTTCAGGCAAATGTGTACCAGAACTTCGCATCCATTTACATATTGAAAATATTACACATGTAAATGGATGCGAAGTTCTTGTACACATTTGCTTGAACACCCTGATGATGACAAAGGTTTGTCGAAACATATGTGAGGGGTTTTAATGCACATAGTGCAGTATTCACCATGTGCGTTTGTTGGTGTTATTAAGTTTATGACAAGATTCAAGGTCTGTATGATATAAAATATAATATAAAAAAGGCTTAAAGATGTCTATGGAATCCACCCGGGTTTCCAGCCGTGCCTGATATAGTTTATAGAGACCACGAAGTTAGAACTACAAGAATTATAGGTATAAAAAAGAAATGGCACCCACTTACAACGCAGCAGTTACACAGCTGTACCATTCCCCATATTTTTGATCAGCAAATGACGCGCAGACTTACCTGAAAAGGGAAAAACAAACAACGTTAATGGCAGCATACGAAACTTTAATGACATACTACCGTCATAATCATATATACTATGTTGTTACAGATTTCCTGGAGCTCTTTTCCGCTATTTACGTGCATTAATATACTCTATATCGTTTAACTCCAAAAGGAAATTAAAAGAAACATTATTACTTGGACCCCGTTTCGACTTACACCCTCGCCAAGCTTGTTTCAAAGGGATTCATCTATTTTTCCGTGAAAGAACGGACCAAACTGCAGACCAAATACAAGCCAGCTTCGTATCATTACACAACCCAGCACTTGTGAATGCAAGAGTAAACATGTGCAATGGCAACGCTCTGCACTTCACTCCGGAAAGTGTCCAGTTCGAACCTCAGACGGGGCACTGGTTATCCTGACCCGGTTATTTCCTCCCTCGACGCACCCCACAATGGTAAAGGGCTTCACTTCTTTCCAAATGTTTTCCAAACCAACAAACTACCTGCTGCTATCAGGCAACTGCCGCCACATACTGACGAAGTCGCAAAGTCGCAAAATAAGAGGAAAGATATGGTACATCCATTTTATAATGAAGGCATATTATCTGATATTCTGTATTGCCAATCACAAGCATTTATTTCAGATACAAGTCTGGCACAACAGCTGCAAAGCTAACACTAGTGGTGATTTCAGTTTTCTGGATGTTAACCAAAGGCCCGTGAATTTCTAACGGACTTCACGGCGCCACATCCCAACAAGAATACCATCTGACAGCGTACTGTCAGTTCTTCACTGAATGCCATCAGGCAGTGTACTGTCAGTTCTTCAATGACTGTCATCTGACAGCGTACTGTCAGTTCTTCACTGAATACCATCAGACAGTGTACTGTCAGTTCTTGAATGCCATCTGACAGTGTACGGTCAGTCCTTCAATGAATGCCATCGGTGTCCTGTCAATTCTTCACTGAAGGCCATAAAATATTCAACACACATAAAAATGTCACACATAAAACCTGAAGATTTTATTTTATGTCACCTAACTACTGACGTTTTTGGAAGATAAATTGTTTTACGGAAAATCGACACAAACGCTGACGTCAGCTTCATGTACAAGCCTAGCCTATACAGTACTGACACAAACCAACATTAAAAATCGTTCGATAACATCTAGTGCAGAACCACAGCATTGTAGTCAGTGAGATCTGCTCGGTGCGTTAAGAGACAATGCACAGAGCCTGCCTGTGAGCAGTTACACGAACCTCCATTACGTGTCAACTTTATTCGGTGCGTACGAAAAAAAAAGTTGCATAAAAACGTGGATATAAAAACGGTGAATGTAACTTACAGCAGTCTTACATTCGTGTTTATGAAAGTTCAAAGACGAGTAATAAAATATAAACTTCAAAGGGAAAGTCAGGCGACGCCGCACATCAAATCCAACGCAGTCCTAGAAAGTACAAACGTCCGTCATTCTTTGCAGGTTAAGTTGTAACGTCAGGCAGGCAGGCAGACACTTGCAGGATCGTCACTTACACACAGTGGTCCACGGGCAGCTGATGGGCAATGCCGGGTGGCCGATTGCAGGGGGTGTAACAGAGGATTTGCTTTTTTGACTACTGCAGAATGTCGTGTACAAATTCTGCAAGTATTACGTTGCTACTGATCCTAACCTTATATTCCTTTCCCTCTCGCATAACTGTCGGCAAATAGCATAAACCGATGAATGCAAACCCTCCACGGACAACACACGTACGACATTTACAAGTATCTTAGTTGCTCCGCTGCCCTATCCCTTCTAAACCGTATCTTCCTACGACCTACTTCACACAGCCTTGACTTTAACCGTAACACGCCGCAGAACCTTTCATCAAGTTTATACCACAAAGCTCTTCAACAAATATCTCTGCTTTCATCAAACCCAAAGGAACACCACATAAGTCACAACGTGCCACCAATGGAACCTTTATCATGGGTCAGTTCAGTCGAGTCCAGTCCCTTGCGACATTTAAGCTCTGTTTTAATATTATCCCGCTTCGTGAAACTTCGTAATATGTAAGTTCCTATTTCTATACGGCGACGACATTACCATGCCCAACCCCAAACAAAGCATGCATGTCCTTTACCGGTCAAGAATTCATCCTTTAAGCGTAACGGTAACTTTACATATGACCAAGTTTAACATTTCAGAAATTCTACGTGATGCCCACATTGCGTTTATGTGTTCTGTACGGATCTCAGAACCAACAGCAACTTTTTCCTTACAAACATTAAGAGATTGGTCTTTATAACCGAAGTGGAGAGTGTTTACAGCGCGGTACACACTGAGTCCTTATATAAAACAGATACGCTTCGTCTTTAAAGGGTTAATTGTACTTCCCCAACACTGTCTTCACACGTCACTAAACACTTCTGTTCCAGTGGGTCCACATATCTTGTTTTTCGGAAAGCTCTCTCTGCATTCTGTCTGTACGTCTTTTGGTGATCTAAATAATCAAAACGCATTTCATTCTTTTAACAATTGGACAGATTCCCTTCTCAAACTGGCTACATTCAAACAACCAATGCACCAGCGAGCACAGCGTCAGGAGAACAACAGCAGGCCTATGACCGCTGGCACGCACAACTTGTCAGATTTACGACGGGACGCACACTGCAACGTTCTCGTATTGAAATTTAAAAGCAATGTGTAACAGGGCAATCAGGTCAGTCCGTCCACGTGCTTGTCGGCGAAATTATAAAACGTGCTGGCTAAGTATTTCGATTGAAATTGGTAACGGGGCTCTACCTTCCTCTGTCAGAACTGAAGCTAGACCGCATCGGTCAAAACAAACAATACCGCGCATAACGCCCAAATGATATCAACCGTCACAAAATGGCTCAGTGCACAAGCAGTATTAGTGGCACAATTCACAAATCACGTGCAGATATAGTGTCTGCTTGCATTATGTTGCGATATGGTGTGTTTGTGTGTGTGTGTGCGCGCGCGCGCGCGTGTGTGTGTGTGTGTGAACAAACAATTTCTGCCCAATGCGCGATTTCAGGCTTCCGCCACTATGTAGATGAAATCTGCGCCCTTATGGGATACTGCGCAGCGCTGAGTGGGTTTTCAGTACCGACGTTTCGGTACAACCTATCGGTCCCATCGTCAAAGGCCCAGAAGTCCAAGAAAAAAGCCTTAGCCTTCTTGGCCCTTCAAGATGGGACCGATAGGTTGTACCGAAACGTCGGGTACATAACTAGCACTCAACGTTGCGTAAGATCCCAGAACAATGCCGAGCTCAATTCTTGCCCATCTGGCGCAAAATCCCAAAGAATGTTTTAGGGAAAGAAACGCCTTTCCACTCGTGCCTCATCGTTCAACAGATGGCGTTAATCACGCGACGTGTGACCAAGTGAAATAAATGCCAGTCCGCCTACAAATAATAAAAATACCGCAATCCCGTGCGCTGTGCCATAATGGACAGGTATTATAATACTTGAATGTAACGAGGCAATATTGCAGGGTGACTTACATCACGCGAGGGATATCCTACATCCCATACAAGCTCCTCACATTCATTCCCACCTGTGCCGCTTTCTTTGAATTACATACGGCCAAGCTTTTACGGTGCACAAAGGAGACACGGGGTCGAAATTTAATCCAAATGCAATATGTCCTTTATATATAAGATGTGGCATCCTCTCTTCTTCTTGAAAAAAGGTGAGGTTCAACAAAACCACGCGACATCTATAGCCGATATAAATGGTCTCCTAACATACCACAAGCGACCTCAAAGCAAGAGTGGCGGGCAACTTTTTGCTTCTGCCGTCGGCAGGATAAAAAACGAACGCCGCATAAAGAAGAAAAACGTCCTAACCATACAAAAATGCACATATTATCCCGAAGTCAACGACACTTTGAGCATACTTGAAGTTTCCTTAGGAAAGAGGGATCATGGCTCATTTAATGCCATCGTATCACCTGCAGCGGTCACTTGGCGTCGAATGGTGGAAGTGAGAGATCGCGTTCGGCAAACTCGAGAGGGCTCATCAGGACGGTGTCGTGGCCTGTTTTAGTATATCCCGACATTCATCTGTTACAGGATACGATGAACAGCACTCAAATCCCAGACTGGGCAGCATATCCCGGCCAAATTCTACCCGTTCCACTAGAACAAATTTTAACACACAGTTTCGATACGACAGAACACCGAATGACATGATGACAACCTGACTAGCACCCATGTATAGACTTCGCTTCCCAAGCCAGAGAACAGACGTCTCGGCATTTTTCGTGTTTTCTTTAGACCACAGTCGTCACCTCAGTCCTCTTTTCAAATTCAGTACTCGCAATCAACCTCGCAAACGGCACTGTGTGATCTAAGTTGTCCAGCAAGCGCTAAATAAACTCAAAAAGGACATCTCAAACCCGTAACAGAATGCCTATAGTCTATTCGTCACACAAGAAATGACATCACGTCAAAGGTAGAACTACGGTGTGGTAATCTACCATTCGCGATGACCCCCTCCCCCCCCCCCAAAAAAATAAAAACGCCAACGGATATAAGAATACCACATTAACAAGCGCACATAACAGGAAAGTCTTCTCGGGACTCCAGCCCGGCACCTGCGGAGTGTGCCGCAACACTTACTAGTCGGCCGTTTGTTAGAAATCCTGCGGATGACCAATCGTTACGAATCAGTATGACAGGCGTTTAATAGGCCCTGGCTTGTTGCATGTAAAGTAAGATGCAAACAAATACACGATGGATCTGACGTGCGGTACATAAATTGCCCACAAATGCAGTGCCAGGAAAGTGACACGATGCAAGTTCCATAGTGAGGGCCGAAAAATATTAGGCGTCACCATACCAAATTTGGTCGCCCAGACGATCCGGCGTCCGGATTTGTGCACCTCTACGATTGATCATCGAGGTGAAGACAACACGATCCATCGAAACGTCGGGAGCTACTCACACGACGACATGGCGCTGCATTCCAGAACGCTTGCGTCTTCAGCAACCCGGCTCTGAGAACCCTCAGACTTAAAAAAAACCACATGCACTTTGCAGTAACACCAATCCATATCAACACCTGCGTCACACAAAGTAAAATGTCTGTAACTTCGTAATGTCCATTCAGACGCCTTCAAATGTTAAAAATAGAGACGGCAGGAAACTTGACCACGTGTCTATACCAAGTTCATGTTTACACGTTCGGAACCGATCACCGATGACCACCTAATTTCATTTTTCAAACTAAACTGCTTTTATGTTATTCATTGCCGTGCGATTTAAAACGTTTTAAGAGTCACATGTTAATACACGTTGAAAATAGTTTTATATAATTATAGTAACCCCCTTGAAAATGGCGACAAAAATGCCGAAACATGTCGGGGAAGAGATGGAATAAAACTTAAATAAAAACTAAATATTGCGCATTCGTTGGTTTAATTTTACTCAACTGCTTTTGTACATGTTCTGGAAGGCTCCTGCCGTCCTATCGCCAGCAAACGAAACACTTTAGCAATGGACGGGGGTTAAAACTGCTCTGTGCCCTCAGCGACATGAAGCACGGATTGACAAGCCTTCTACCAGCAGCACAGGACTACTCACTTTGTCCGGTTATTGGACAGACACCTGGAACGGCCACTCCTCTCAGGCCGTTTCTTGGTCTACATTAAATATTGACATAATTCATCACAGAGTGCCGCAAGATTATCCGCATCAGCTGTACAAGATACAGAACAGTAGGACCCAGAATATCTACAAGGAGACGCCGTTAAGTATCAACGTGTACGTAGCACATCTCACATGTCATGATACAACGACAGATCTGCAAACGTCGCCAAAGCAATACACGTAACGATACTACCGTCGCGGTTCGTTCAACTGCCGTAATGAAAGCTACATTACTTCGAAATATTAATCGCCAGACAGAAATTCCACAGACTGCAGCCTACAATCAATGCGGGTAATTTACATTCAATGGTGCTGGTATGGTCACTAATCGCACGTTCGTAAAATTGCAGTATTGGTACTATTATTAAATGTTTTAAAACATGAAGACAGGTCTGTAAAAACGTGCCGTTCGTATCGAATGTAACAAAAGTGGGTGAAAAGGTGTCCACAATACTGACAATTGCATTGGGATTATGCGACTGTACAAACGCACGCAAATCACGAACGGTTTCGGAAAAAGGAACAATAAGGATCAAATGCAGGGTACGTATCGAAGACGGGAGTTGAGTGAATTCACTTACAGCACTGTTGCACACACCAAATGCCGTGTTCTATTGAAAGCCTCACCGTGTTGTGTAGCTTCGCTGCTTCACAACATTTGTCACCCTGATGCGGCACGAACCAAGAATATTCCACCCGCAGCAGCAGGAAGTTAGCTACATGTAATATCGCTCTGATATTGTTGCGAGTGATCTTGTTGCTAAGTTAAGATTGATGATCCTAGGAACAGACGTCACAGTTCCCACCGCGTCTCGCTTACATTGCCAAGTGACGAAAATACACATAACAGCGTTGAAGGCGAGAAACGAAAGAGCAACATGGATGAAAGTGGAGGTGGAGAAACAAACTCGAGAATACAACACTTTGCTAATTGGACTTCAAAACTGTGCCTACCTATGTCGCAGGTTCTGTGTCTAACATATGGCAGTATTCCTTAAATCCCGACTGGCGAATACTACAAAAGCGGGTTACAGTAAACCCTGCAGATCACGGAACACATCGCGGGTAGCGGGACAACAGGCTCACGATAACCACGACCGCTGGTAACATAACACCAGTCAAACCCGTGATTTCAGACTTCCGCCGCGATGTTGGTAAGATCGGCGCTCTTCTGGGATATTAAGGGGCGTAAAGTGGTAATACTTTACCAACGGTTCGGGACAACACATCGGTCCCATCTTCAAGGGCGTCTTGGCCCTTGAAGATGGGACCGATAGATTGACCCGAAACAACGATAAAGTACTACTACTTGACGCTGCGTAATCTCCCAGAAGAGCGCCGATCTCAATACCGGTCACAGTTATAGGATATAACCCTTTCTTCACCACAGAACAGTTAACAATCCTTTTGAAACAAAAATACACAGATGAGACACAAAAAGACGCGCCGCCTTGTTAACTTAGAAGATATGTACTGGTTACAAATGCGACTGCAGGTAAGCCCTTAACAAACGTGGATGTCTTGGAGCCAACGTCACCAGTCAGTTTCGTGAATACACGCATTAAAACCCGTCTCAAGTCACAAAAATAAACACGGAGTTTGACAAAACTTAAACTGCAGGCCTTAAAACACGCGGCTGGCGAGGGGCTACAGCACAGCACAAAAAAAATTATATAAAATCGTCCCCATGTACATGCAACACTGCCAAAGCGGCAGCAAACCAGCACACATACTCGGCGTCTGTGCTAAGCCAAATCACACACTGTGCACTTCATTCCGCAGACGGAGCCAGCGCTACTCAATGAACTAGACGCCGTTCTTTATGCGAAAGCTTTATCGCGCCAAGAATGGAACTTCTGCTGTTCAAGCCACAGCCATCCAGTTTAAAGAGCTGCAGCGTCATGACGCCGTAGAACGCCCTTCTTACTTTTCATATTCGAATGGTGAATAACTCAGATTTGTAAAAATCGTATGGCTAACGGTAAAATTGCGCATTCGTTGTACCTGACATAAACAGAGCTATGTCTTAGGGCAGTAATCTAAACTACATACACTTTGGCCTCACGCTCCGAATCGGCCCGAGAACCGCTGTGGGTTACGTCTCGGGTCGTCCCAAAGGCAATTTCCCCTCCCTTTCTTTTACTTCCCATTTTCACGTTCGCCTTCCAAATTCCTTCCCTATATGTCCCCTGTGTTATCTGCTATTTTCTTTGTTTTCACTTATTTCCCATTCTTCATTTCCTCCCGTGTTTTTCTCTTCCTCCCACGTTTCTTTCTTATTTAACTGCGCCCTCCATCTCCTAGTTTCTTTCTTGGGTGATCTGTCTCCCCTAGTGCCTTTCTCCTTCCTTTTGTTCTCGTCTTTGTCATTCCTTCCGTCTTGTTCTTTCATTCGCAACTGAAAGTGATACCTTCCAACATTTCCTTTTCAACGAAATGATTAACACTGATCTCCCACCTCGGCCTGGGAGTGCTTCCGCTCCAACATCTGCACATCCCACTCGACTGGAGACGAGAAGCGATAGTTCATTATTCGCAGTACAGAGCGTACGGCGGCTTCACTCTCGAGAATATCCCGGGGTCACGAGCGATGGGGATCAACCTCTCTCAGCACATTTCTGAGTGCGATCGGGACAATCACGAGACGCATTCGTATTATCAGATTAAAATCTTGTTACACACGCAAAAGTGGGAAGGTTCAAGTCTCACAGAAGAAATCGACTGTCTCACTAGATGAATACTGTGGCCTAGGCTGACACCGTGTATTCTGATAGCCTGCTACTAACGCTTCGGGGAAACCTACTGCCTCCACCTACAGAGTGCATGTATTCTGAGACTCCGAAAACAGAAGCATCACGTAACCGTGGCAGCAAACCACCGGACTACACTGCATCACATCCCGGACGACAGAAGTCTCCAACGTCACAGCTATAAGAATCTCTCTTCTGATGAATTCTACATTATGCAAAAGGTTCCTTCCTCATTATGAGATTTAATTTGCCATTAAACACGCGCACCAGCCACCTTCTAAGTACCACAAATGGCCCTAACTGCCACGATACGAACGAGCAGCTATTGGCATCTGTGGCACTTACGTATTGACTGTTGCGCTACGCGTGTTTAATGGAAAAATTAAATCTGCTGCCGAGGAACCAGGCCCTACATGATCTAGAATTACCTCCCCACCAAGAGACCAGTAAACTGCTAGGTGTGGGGGGGGGGGGGGGAAGAGACACGAAAAAAGGGCCCATCGAGCAGGAAGATCCTTGACTTCAAAACATAAAAACAGGGAGTTTCCCTTCCTGCGTGGACGCTGGCAACCCTGGCCCTATCATTGACAACGACCAATCAATAGATCATTATGAATAACAACAAAAGTGCGCCGCCTCAGACACCACACCACCAGTGTCAATACCTTCATGTTCACGATCGACCGGCCACGCAACAGGCCTAAAAGACAGCCTAGTCTATTGTTTCCAACACGAGCAACTTGTGCAAGCGCTTCGTGCCTAACCCGTACCGACAGCAATATTGCTTAAAGGCGCTGCCGTAACAAGTAATGCAGCTCGCCTCGCTACTGGTCCGTTTCGCAAATATTCGCTCTCTGCGGAGTCAGATCCATACGCACGTTGCTATCGCAAAGCAGGGGTACACAAATCTGGGGCGCCAGGTCGCCAGGGAGTCTAAATTTTGTACCGTGGCACCTAACATTAGTGGGTCCTCAACATAAAACTGTTTCACGTCACCCTTCTTGCACGTAGAGTTTTGAAGTGGCTCCTAATTTTTTGTTTCGCGGGTGGATTTGTGTACTCCTGTTGTCAGGTATGAACTGAACCAGTCACAGAGCAAACACATACTAATGAGACAGAAATTCAGGTCTACTATAACAATATGCGAAACATAACGTCCGCTAAAATCCGCGCACCACTTGTTCTCAGACACTATATTAAAATGCTGTCACACATGTACTTATCGTAATACTGTATTAATGTGTTACTTTTAAAAGCCACGCTATATGCCCATGTGCTCTTCGTCACCTTAGCAGATTAATTAGAAGTAGACCCAGGTCCTTGTCAGACCCAATTTTGTTTTAAGCAACCGCCAAAAATTAAAAACTCATGACACTCCAACGGGATTCAAATATGAACCTGGCACTTGAAATATACATGTGTGAGATGCAGGAACGGTTAAAACTGCAACACACGCCTATGTTCACTGGCGCTCGCCTTCAAGTTCGCGTAGTTTTACCACCAACGGAAGCGTTAAGGCTGGACACAGCTGCCAAAATAAAGGCAGTGTATTCCACAGAGCCAGCCGTCCAGCTCAGAAATACACTGAGGCCACCGAAATAAGTCCCATGGATCGGCTCCGTCCAAATCCCCCTTGAGTCGTCAAGCTTCCTGCTACAGCGTTCGTCCGTCCCTACACCCCCATCTCCACCGGCCGTCTACCCATTCCGTTCGCACTAAGGATGGCATCGATAATCACACGACGAACTGCAGCAGCGGCAGGCGCCTTCAGCTGCATTACAGCTGCAAAACTGAAAGGAAACGTCCGCAGCGTCGTCGTCCCCGCCATTCATCAGACTTATGTCTTTCGCCTCCTTTTGTCACTACTCCGGCTCTCAATAAAAGACTCCTGCAGTTCCAGCCGGATATGCAGCATTACGCAACAAACCAATAGCTAAAGAATCGTGTGCTTATCGACTGGTACAGAATAGGACGTTCAGCAGAATACAGCATTCACTTCCTGCGAACTAATGGTGCATTACATAATATTTCTTAAGCCGGACGCTGTGATATAATACATTCTCCGAAAAATCCGCTTGCATTCTTACAAGTCATCATGACCTGAACGACTTCGCCACGAAAAAAAAGACTATCACACTGCATGCGCCAACGTCTTCTTGAGTCTCATGTTCCGTGTTGTTATTACTACGGCCAGCGCCCTCACAATCACATTATTCAGCAGCAGGGTTAGAATGGTACTAGTGACGGGCTTTACACTTTACAACGAATCTGCAGGACTTATACGTGTGAAAAAACAAGAGCTGCCACGCATTAATTAAAACGCTTCCAATAATTTTACACGTTTAAGTAAACTAACTGTCTCACACCCCCCGTAAAACTGCTTTTCGAGTTCTGCGGAAGATGGAAGAACACCAAACCCCGAGACAATCCAGGTGAGAACATATCCGTAACACTTTCCCCGGTAAAGCCTAAACACAACGCCGAAGCAGTTTTGAAAATTTATGAGCCACTTAGGTATGAAGGCATACATTACTAATTCATTTTGTAAAAATGTGCTAACATGACCGACACCCTTTCCTAGGTTGAGATTTTTATAAACTTCTCCTATGGCGAGTAATTATTGTTAGCAGAAAATATGTACAGAAAATACACAGGTAAAGTTATACAAATACTTACATGTAGCCTACACTTACTGACTTCTCAAGACAGTCAATTTATTACACCAACCAAATGCACTCTAATACTCGCATATAAGAGTTATAAAAAGCGGACTGAGTTACGTGTTAACGCCAACATGTAATGTCATAACACTAGAAGTTCCCACCAGCAGCAGTATAAATCTGGTTTGTTAAAAATCATTTTTCTCGTACAGAATATTTTAATCCCGTTTTAACTGTACGTATTTTAAAACAGAGGTTGTACTTTTATGCGGCAGACATAATAACAACAAATTGTGGAAGCACACAAATAGTGGGCCGTCAATGACGGTTGGTTTTAGACCCGGCAACCAATGCCCCCCGAGGATGGTGCACTAGCACCGAAATATGTCGGAGCATTATGTGTAACACTTATATGTGAATATTAGAGTGCATTTGGTTGGTGTAATACACTGCCTATATTGATCAAGACAATGCACGGAGAGAACGATTGAAGACCTGAGTGCAAGAACTAGATAATGGCCACATTTTTCAAAAATGAGTTTCTGATGTATATTTGTTGTCATATCTGCCGTTTATCGGATAACATTATCACTGTGCATCATTAGTTCTCCGTTTGGTCAACGGATGGCACTGAAGCTTCAATTGCTTCCTCACTGAGTGCAAGAGTTGGATAATGACCGGAATTATCCTCTTCTTGCACTCAGTTCCGTGCAAGATCGCGGAAAGTGAATTTTCCAGCCCCAATGCTAACAACTGGGGAGCCCTTCTACTTGCGACAGGTGTAGGTTTATAATACGGGGATTTATTCTTGTAAGACTGGATGTACCAAAATGTGCACGGACAATGAAACTACCGGGAAGAAGGGCTCAAACGAATCTGTATTACTCTTAAAACACTATACTGATAAATATACCTGAAAAAGAGAAGACCTTGCATCTTTTCAGCGACAACTGTGCTGGACAAAATACATTTTGATGGCCCACTTTTTAAACTCACTCACTGCATCAGGAAGGTTCCTTAAAATACACCATCATTTCCCTGAATATGGTCATTCATTTATGCCGTTTGGCTGGGCATTTGCCCACACTGAAAAGATTAAACGGAGAGCGGGGCATGTTTTCGTACCAGAAGAATGGTATCACACAGTTTCATCCGTCTCGAAGAAGTTTTCAGTTGTGAGAGTGGACCAGGACATGATACTTGATTCCAAGCAGCATCTGCAGCCATTTATCAAGAAAATGATCAAGAATGAAACCGCCTCATTCACCATAAGCCGATACTGGAAGACGGTTTATGGAGGAAGAGAAGTCTCTGTATCCAGCGGACAGAGTAACATGGTTGGCATCGAGTTCTGCCGCTTCAAGACAAAGCAGAAGAGTCCTCATTTGGATGCACTAAAAGCATACCAAGGTACGCTGCCTTTGAACGCAAAAAAACTACGACGATGTCATGAAAATGGCCCAGAAATCCGTAGCGCCTGTTTACTTGAAGTGGTACAACAAGCTTATGACTACACACAGTCGATTAAGCCACGACAGGCCTGCAAAGTGATGTGTCATACCATAACGACGGCTAATTTCAGGAAAAACTATGACCTTAAACTAGCATATGACATACTTTCATGTTATTTTTCAAATTCTGTAATTTCACGATGATTATTGAAGTTATAAATATCCAGTGGTATAGTTTCTTTATTCTGAGGTCTTTGAAAATATTTTTGAGTGCAAGAACTGTATATATCCAACTCGAATTTTTCTAATTTTTTCATATTTGCACATAAGCCACTGGCTTGAAGATCTGTGATATGATACACATTTAGGAGTACTTTTAACCTGTCTGAAAATACCTGATGGGGCGCAAGCTTAAATCAAGGTAAAACGTTGTTCTAATTTTTCCCTAAATTTTACGCTTGGTTATTATCCAGTTCTTGCAATCATGCCTTCAATTGTAAAGACATTCACTTCTAATTCTGCATTCTCAATTCCATGTGGCCTGCATGCACACCAGCTTTCGCAGAGGCTGCCAGCACCACATAAAAGGTTCAGCGCGCCTGGTCTACTGGAGGCATAACGGAAGTTCATGAATCAGTATGTCTACGTCTAAAACATACGAACATGCAATCAAGAATGTGTGTGTGTTGCCAGCCACAGCAAAGAAACACTTCGGCTGTCTAGACGAAGTCGGAGTTAGGACAAAAACAAAACAGTAAAACAGCAGCACGTGGTGCATTATGAATCCCTCATGGGCAAAACTTGGGTCCAGTAACAGCAGCACACGCGGATAGCCAGATGGCAGGCAGTCACAGGGGAACACGGAAGGCAGAAAGCAAGACACAAGAAAGTCAAGTTGAAGTTCCACCGCCCCCTGGACTGTCCAGCTAAAATGACGACGGTACTCGCACTGGTCATGGCGCTCCTCGACTGAATATTCAACAACATTGTACCTGTATACGCAAGCAAGTTTTCCTTTACCGGGTCAGAATTACCCGTGACCTGTACTGAAAGCTAAGGCCGATCAGCAACGTCAATCCCAAGCACACTACCGCCTGTTTTCCTCTGGGCTCTAACAACTGCAAACCAAACTGGCAGATTTTGATCGACCTACTACGTTTGAACGCCTTATCATTTGGCTTCCCACTTCTCATTTCCCTACCACTGGCAATGCACATCGCGGGCATGCTGATCTTCCGGTGTGGGAATGGCACCATCAACATGTCGTTCAGTACATGTCCTGAAACTTGAGTCGTAACAAATAATCGAAACATATCTGGCTTTTTTCACAGCAATTCTTGTAGAACGTAAAACAATATGGCACTACAGCAAAACTTCTATTTAGATGTCAATATGAACCGTTGCACCTAGTGATGTGGAATGCTGTATACGGATGAATCACAAACATACGGTACGGACAACCGATAAGTGTTGTAAGAGACACGGTGTGTTAACATTCATCAATGTAACAGCAGTGCAGAAGGTTTGAATTAAACCCCACAAATTCTTAAACGATGTGAGTTCGAAGCAGACAACACGAATTATGAACACAGATAGTCCAGCGTCGTAAAAGTAAAGACTCAACAGTTGATGGCACGCCTCACAAAATACATTACGTATCTTGCGGAAAGTTAATTTCCGGTTCTTCCCAGAATCATTTCATAAAACCTCTATTCTTCACCCATCTAGGGTCTCAAGTCATCTCGTGTTTTAGATTTGACAAAGATTTGCACGTCATTCTTATTTCTTTCCCTCTCAGAACACCATGAAGAATACGCCAATGCCTAAAATACAACGTCGAAGACCTACAAGAAACACAAGCTCCAAAATAAAACTTGACAAAACAAAAATTTTACGAATCGTTAAAAAGAAATGGCTCTCCTCTTTCCGAGAATCGATATTTGTAAACCCAACGTCGGACATCCTACAACAAACTGTATCTCGCATGAACACAGACTTTCCTTTTATTAAGACCTGAACTGTTAGTTTGAATACATGAATGGGCTTGTAACTTTTGTATCCCCACTCACGAAAGTGAGTAAACCATTTACACGCATTGTTGTAGGCAAACGCCACAGCGCCTGGAGGCCCAACGAGGCAACCTCCCATGCACTGCCGCACTGTGGTTAGCCACACTACAAGGGATCGACACGAGGTACAGCTTGCAGCGATCTACGCTTTTCAGCAGCAGTGGCATAAGGAGTTCTAAAGCACATTAATTTTAAAATAAAGTGAAAAGATGAAAGGAGCAATACTGTCAGAATACAAGAAGCGATCTACAAAACCGGGAATACCGGGTATCTATAATACGCACACGGCGACATACTCGTGAGGGCAGAGACGTGAAATAACGAAAATCGGGAACCAACCGCAAGATAAGGGGAGGTCCCTTTAGCACAATTCTTCCCACAGTCCTTCGGTACCAGGGATTAGAGCTCAAGCAGAATAAATCAAGGCACTGTAGCTTACAATATGACATGAATAATGCATTAATCTAAAACGTATCCACAATCTCAGTGGGTAAGACAGTGATAAAATGTATCAATATTGTAGTCAGACGTGGAATTTTGATCAAGTGAAGATATCTTACGGACTGTCTTGCTGCTAGATACCGCAATCACCACATAACCACCCTCTCACTGCTGCTTCTGCTATTATTATCATCGTCGTCGTCGTCGTCGTCGTCGTCGTCGTCGTCGTAATCGTCATACCGCCGCTGACGCCTCAAACATGCACGTATCATCTGTACAGCAAGCACTTTTCTAAAAACGAAATTCCAAAGAGAATTTAACGGTGTAAGCGTACCACGGATAAACGAAAAATGAACGCGTATGAACACAACGTAAGAACAGATCTGCGCTCTTCTGCGATATTATGCAGCGTTGAGTGGCAGTTCTGTAACGACGTTTCGGGACCATCTATCGGTCCCACCTTCAAGGGTCAAGAAGCCCAAGAAGGCTTGACCCTTGAACATGGGACCGTTAAGTTGTTCTGAAACGTCGGTACAGAAATTCACTCAGTGCTGCGTAATACGCAAAAAGAATGCAGATCTCATCTATATCGCGGCGACAGCCTGACATCACACAAAGTAAGAAACTGATTCCCTTAACCGCCAGAGACGAGATTCTAACAGTTGTGATTTAGGCTGTGTCTTGAGGGTTCCGACAAGCTGTAATGTCATACGCAATTGTGGACATTTCGGCAGAACATACTGTTCAGTTTAGAGGAAACAGAAAGACAGAACTGCTTTCACGTTTGTTTTTTGTTCACAAATTTCGTTCCTTATTCTTATTTCAGTAATGTGTTTAAGAAGAAAAATTTCTCTGTCAAACATCCTAAAGACAAAATACGAGCAGAATATTTGGTTGCAATATTCAGAAAGCGAACAGAAGTTACGCACAAACAAATAACAGAATTGTATCCATCTGCAACGCCGATTTCCGACTGAGTAGGGGAACAGTTCCACAAAGCCCATTTCACAGTGCAGGGACAGGACTGATCACATATAGGTCTACTGTCAATTACAGGGTAAATATCTTATGGCAATCACACCGTCAGTCCACACAGACTGCAATGTTTCAATGGAGATCAGTCCGCGAATGGTGATCAAACAAACACACCACGTGCAGCGGAAACTATACTCATTACGCTGACCTGTTTGCATTAAACGTTCGTGTTCTGGTCTCGTGCGATACGTTCTGTTCTGTGTTACGAGATCCCTGGTGTTTAGCATCAACCACAGACGGATGATCTTTGGACACATAACACGAACTTTTGAGGTGGTACACACTGGTCATTTAAGTCTCCAACAATCGTAAAGTTATAGTGTTCACATTCGCCTCGTGTATGTAACCATTGAACGCCAGCATTCAACCAACATCTGAATCAACACACACATACACGAATTACGTAATATTTTAACGCTGCAGATGTTCAAGTAAACACAGGATAACAATGGGTACCCCTGCTTCATGGAAATTGAAACAATGCGACTGTGCAAACTTGTTAGGTGCAAGCAACAGTGAAGCCACTTAACGGAATTAAGTCCTGAAACGTTCAGTTCTGGTCTGCCAACTAAATTATTTTGTGAAATTTTAATGTTTTGTGGTGAAAGGTAGTTTTATTAAATGTCTTGCGCGCCGTTCTGAAAATTTAACGAACCTCTTACGTTAAGAGCAGAAATGTATCACTACTTTGTTTGTAGTTTCCCTTAGCTTCTTGGCTGAATACGGCCTATACTGAAGGCAAGCATTCCTTCTAACAGCGTGTCTTATACTGCAGCATCTAAACTGGCGCAGCAAGAAATATACATACAAAGTCGTGGTTTCGAAGCGAATATGGCTACCAGTGGACTGAACACATTCTGCGTCTCGGGCCCTACAGACAGTCTGATTTTCATGCAACTTATCAGCACTAACCCGTACACAACACGAAATCACAATACACCAAGCTTCACACAACTCCCGACATGTTTCGGTGTGAATTCACACGATCTTCACGGGAACATAGAGAATACTTAAAACCATTTAAGGTAACACTAACCAGGCTGTTATCTTAAGTGTTTTAAGTGTTCCATATGTTCCCTGAAGATGGTGTTAATGCACACCGAAACATGCTGGGAGTTCTATGAAACCTGATGTTCTGTGACTGGAATTGTGTACGAATTTCTGATAACATATGTGAAAACATACGTACACGGTATGGACAATTTTAAAAGTCCTATTTACATTATTATTTCTAGCGCCGTGTACGTACCCTGGAGCGTATCTGACAATAAATGATGTGAACACACAAACAGGACTGCCTATCTGCGATACGGCGTGAGCGTTTACTATATTGTTTATGATGTGGGGCATTAAGTCATTGTTTTCTATAGCGCATTATTAATAGAATTCCGCTACCATTCAGAACGGTTGATGTTAATGGAGCTGTCTATTTACATTCAGGAAGGCTTGAGTCTACAGTAAACTGTTAACTAGACGGGCGCAGAGAATGGGATAGGCTGACAAGTCGCCCTTGCCGGTGAATCCCCGCTTGTTCCGTGTGTTGCCCTAACACACAATAAACACTGTGACATCAACTCTCCCACGAGGAGGCCATTCCTGTTTAAAAGTTCGACTCATCCTCTCAAAGTTGCAGGCATGGCCACTAAACTGTGCAAAAAGGGCCTACGAATCCTTGCCCTTGAACTCAGCTAACAAACACGAAACACAGTCTAATCGTCTGCTTCCCTTTTCCAAATTATTTGTGAACTTATAAACAAGAGAAAGTAAAAGTCCGCACATAAAATGGACTCCAAATATGGATTCTTCAACCCCGAAGAGTAATCACAGGCCAATGTAACAGTGAATCCGATAATCCTACAACCTTAGAATAAAAAACCAACTAAATCTATCCCAGGTCTGTCAGGTGATCAGATAGAGGACCAATATCAAGGTCCTTTCGGCGACCTCAAACCAGCATTCAGAGAACTGCTTTCCAGTCCAACGTCGCTACGAATCCCAGCAATATTGAATTTCAAAATAATACAAATAAAAATAAATTGTGCCTGGTGGTGTGTGTCACATATCAAAATATATGGGTTACACAGAAACCTGAATGGCAAGGCTTAAGACCCTGCAGGGTATAAAAGTTATATTCCAGTCACAAAATATTAAATATGTACATCAACTAGAGGAGCTGTCTGTAAACTAAAAACAAATAAAACCACATACCAGCAACATATTCTACCACAGAAATGTTTCTGGCAACTTTTTTTTACTCGAATGGACGAGTATTTCGTATATATAGCGCATACTGCAGTGAATAAAAAAAAGTTGTCCCATCCCCTAAACTGTACAGCCTGTGTGTGTGTGTGTGTGTGTGTGTGTGTGTGTGTGTGTGTGTGTGTGACCCAATAACATGCTCTGACGACAGTTCATCATACTCGCTACATATAGGCTCGAGCCATTTATCTTGACAAAGACCATACTGTTACACTACGATATTCTCTTACAGAAATCCGCTGCACTAAATATGAGCAAACGCAGTTATAATTCTGAGGGGGGATGGGGATCAAAATGTAAAATGAGAAATATTTCAAATATCATATCAAACTACTTTGATGTGGCAAACCCGGCATCAGTTCCCAAATTCGTGTTGTGGACAATATCTGCCGCATATTAATACCACAAAAACAGCCACACAGTTTCGCAACATTTAAACACACTAACTAGAAAAGAAACCGGATTTAATGCGTTAAAACATGTAGAGCCATCAGCACTGGTAACACAGAACGAAAGTTCCACCACAGTTCCACTCTTCGTCTCTCATTCAGACACCAACAGTTCTCTTTACTCCCTTATCTATCTCTCGTACTTCCTTCCTTCGCTCTTTCCTTCTCCTCTTCGTTGTCTGTCTATCCCCTGCCTCTACCTTTTCTTCTTGTTTGCTCCTTTCCTTCCACCACCGGTTTGTCCCTTTTTTTTTTCTCCTTCGTCCACGGGCCTTGCCTTGTTTCAATGTCCACCCTCCCCAATAAACCTCACAGAGGTCACTAAACCCCATTCTAAACAACAGACTATTTAATAACTGAAGAGGCACGGCAAGAGGTGAACAGTGCCTTACAAGACACTCGTACTCTTTGCAGTCGGTTATCGTTTGCCCAACCAGCGATCACGCTTACTAGGCCAGTCATTACAAGATCGTCTAATGTGATCGTGGAAAACCTACTGCATCTCAATTATAAAGACCTGTCAGTCACTTATGTTTAGAAAAATAACTGTTTACTCTAACCCAAAAAATTATTGGAAATACGATGTGTCCATCCTTAAGATATGTTACATAAGACCTCTTACTTTCATACGAAACTCGTCTTCACGTAGTTTAGCCCGCTTTCACAAACGACGGATTGCAGACCGAGCCACGGCAGTATCTATAACGGCGTACTGCTTGTCACGGCGGAAGGCCACAGGTCCTTGGGTAAGGTTGTATTATTCAGTCACGCACTCATAATCGCTAGAAAAGACTGCGCTGGGGCCCACTTTATACCCTTCACCCAATCACAGTATCATTCTGTCAGTATATTTCAAATCCAGGAAGCTCTATGTAAATAATATACCTTGGTTGACAAGCAAGAACAATGCTACGAGTTTCTACGTAGACATTTAAGAATCACATCATGAATGTGAACAATAGACCACGGTCGCAAGTCCAGTCGATTTCGGTACATGAAAATTCTCATACACTACAATAGAATCCGGTGCTCGAGCAGAATGCATAGCATGCCTGCTCAAATTACAGTGCTGCACTCCACTGTAATGCAAAATCAAACTCTTGGGAGACAATACAGAACACAGCTCGACGCCTAACAATTAGCTAGCGCTACATTCAGTGTCCATTATGCCCAGCAGCTGCCCCGCACACAATTGTGTTGTCGCCGATCCGGAAACGAGCCCAACTGGAACTATGTATACTCGCGTTCATACGGGGAGGGGGGGGGGGGGGGCTGAGAGAGCCCTGAGTCAAGTCTTTTATAGCCTCGGAACTGAATGGGTTTCTGTGCCATTGCATATGACGCAGGACGTGATGGTGTGAGGGCTAAGGGGTACTTCGTATTCGAAAGGTCCTGGATCCCATTATAGGCCCTGAGGCATCCCAACCGTACCGAGGCCTTTCCGCACTGGCCATCATTTTCAGTTTATTAGCCACGGTAATCACTTAACTGAAGATAACGTAAAGTTGTCACTATACCAGACAGTATTTTAAATCTGTGCAGACAAACACAACAACGTCCCCTCTTTCTTGATTTTGTTACCGTCTTACATGTTTCTGTCGTACAAGGCGACCATCATTGGTAAGAACACACAACTATAAAGGAAACAACGAGTTAAGGCGGAGGCCTCCGCCTTAACATGTCATAAGAAACAGGGAATGTTGTTGTGTTTGTCTGCACAGATTGAAAATAGCGGTATATATAAACGCACATTTGGATGGATAATACAAAAAATACACCAGACACGCCGTGAAAGCGTGTAAGAGTTGTCGAAACCACACCTCCAACCACTAATCGCAGAACTGAATATAGGCGGTCAGCTTCGTGCTTCTACAGCTTTACTCCCGGCGGGCAGATAGCTCGGCACCCATCGAACGGGCCTGCATATCTACACTGCGTATTCACTGGCGAAAATATAAACACAAGACAGATAGGAATGGAACCCGCATCTGCTCGACTTCCGTGGAGATGACAAAGCGTCATAAAACAAGTACAATGTATTCAACTCTTGTGTACCTCGTATGCGTCACTCCAACACCGCACTGTTCGTTTCTTTCAAAACATTCACTCAAAACACGGCTGTGAACCCCCAAACCTCGTGGTAACGGGATATCATTTCCTACCTAGGTTTATTCCCTGGATCCATGACAAAACAAGCGACTATTACACTGGACACAGACCGTTCCGTGAGGTGCACCCCTGTAATGACACAAATGACATTTCGAAGCTGTCGATACATCCGTCTCCAAGCGACCGGCAGGCTTATTACGTTTATACTTAATATTACTGGCAGCAATTTGGATCTAACCCTTTATCTTCTGAATACGAGGCCACTGCGCTAACCACTTGGGATGATCAGGAAGATCTACCAGTCATTACAGTAAGTTTTCAGGTGGACTGATACGTGAAAAACTGTTTTTGGAGTCTGCCTCGCAAGTCTATGCCAGCGGTTCCCCACTTTTTTATGACGCGACACCCTAGTAAAACGACGTCCATATACGCGACAAACACCCACGAGAATATCAAAATTTTAATGAAAAATAAATAAGCGTAAATAAATCACTTTTATGATTAAAAACTGTCACACTATAGTTCAGAGATGATTATGATTAACATATTTACACGCCAGTTCCAGTTAATTTCATCTACGGGAGACACGGGACTGTAACAGTTCACACAGTTGTGCAATATAAGGGCGAACGGTAGACAGTCAATCGCATCTCACTATTAACATCACCAAGTGTCGACCGATTCTGAGACTTCACTGTTTCCGATGCTGAAAATGCTACCTCACAAAGGTACGAAATACAGAAGGAAGAACAATATTAGCTACTGAATCGCGCTGCAGATGATCAAATTACTCGCGACACGCCAGCCAACTGCTCGCGACCCCTGGTTTCAGAAGCGCTTGTCTACGTCACTACTTCACCGCGAATATAATGCACACGCAGGCCCACTCCCCAACTCGCAGACGTTTGATATTTGTGTTACACTGTTAAACACTGCGTATGTGAAGATCACCTACTTTCAACTTACAAGGCACATCAGTATCTGTTGCCGATACGTACTCGGATACTCCAAACGCGCCCCGAATGTCAGCCCTTCTAAAGCAACAGTACACGCACGCACTCGTTTCTAAAAACCATAAGCAAATTCACTTTGTATGTTATTCAGTGCAAACCGCTGCAAAGTAAATAACAAAACTAAGGTGGGCATAGGCCATCACACAATATGGTTGTTACAGCATAGCAGAGAAACATTACGTTAACACGAATGGTGCGTAACTGCCTGATTGGCTTAAATGCCTTGGGGTTAGACATCCTGTTGTGATGAACGAAGACACACATAAAAAGCGGGACCCTCTCTCACAAAGGTATACGAATACCAGAGGGAGTGAGGTCTCGGTCTGCTTTCAACTGCTGCTGCTCTGTACGCACAGGACACGTTCTGTCTTATATTTTTATGGCTGTGCCTGACGGTAGCTTTACAAACAGCCGATACGATGCAGCACATTTTGGAAAACAAAAGATAACTGTCTGAAAACACAGCTGTGATTGACGGTCCATCTGTTTATTTATTAGTCCAAGCACTGTAGCCTCCTTTAATATCCAAACCCAGGAAGGTGAATTTGATCAAGATCCGGAGCGACTACCCAGATCGCACAAAGCAGGTAACCTATCATCATGTGTAGTTCCAACTACATAAAAATGTTTTCCTAGCATTGGTAGTACAAGATAAAGAATTAACGACAGTCCTTTCACGTTTCCTAAACCGAAACGATTCCATCTATTCATTTCAGATCGCGTGAGCCACGTGTCTTGAATACGACCGGAAATGTATACAGATCATGTGTTCAACGTACGCCTTAAAACAACGAAATATTCCGGCGTGGCTGAACAGCAATTCCTCGTATTAGCGCAACTGCTAACTCGCGTTCTCTACTCTCCACGCACGCCCACGGCACGCATGCGCGCACCAGACCTTAAAGCTAAACATCGTACCAAAAGCGATTTTCTCTTACCCAATTAAGGGTTGTAGCAGCGGCTGGCTACATGTTTCCTACAAGCAACATCCATATCCCCAGAACACGGGCAGTCCCACGCAGGACCGACCGTCCAACAGCCTACTCATAACAACAGTGAAGTACGTCTCTTGCAAGCACATTTGTAACGTGGTATGTAGTCCTTATCCCCCAGATACTTTAACTTCCAAACGTCTTACTATTCCCCGTTGGCATTTTCTGCTCGTTAGTGCCCCTTTGTAGTGGCGCCAAATGGGCGTACGAATTGGAAAGAACCTAAATGCAGTGACAGTTGCTCAGTTTCCGGTACTAACTCGCGATGTGCCTCGAGGGGCAGAGACAAATTACGGTCAGCGCTTCGATTCCCGTCACAGACAGGAACAGTTTGTCACCACCCAACCTTCCATAAAATGGATACCAAGGACAAACCTGACCGAATCCACAAACTCGCCATTCACCTCATTTAACGCTACGGCACGCAATGCGTGGAACCCGACCTCTTGCTTCTCAATAAACGTTTACTACATGAACCTCATAGGCAGGACAACTGTACGCCAGTACATTGTGTTGTGCCTAGAGCACATGTTAAACATCCAAGACAAATTCAATCGCAAACTCCGTAAATTAAAAGAAAGCATAGTAAAATATGCAATTACAGCTAACGGTAAAGTTGTCCCTTTGCTTAAATACGCACCACGCCATGAAGACAGACGCAGAAGTGCACGTAGAACTTAACACATCCCAGATTTCTGTACTAGATCAAGATCAATGGTAGAGTCACGCCAAGGCCACTTTATATCAGAGCAAAACTCGTGGCGCCCTAGAATGGAGGCTGTGTGGAACCCACATCCAGCATTAACGCTTAAGGAAAGAGAAAATTTAAAAAACACACAAGTCTTACCGCTGCCGAAAATCGAAATACGATTTTTCGCTCGCCCAGGCCGTACCTTAGTCTCAATACCGACGGAGATAATTCGAACAGAACAGCTTGTAAACAAGAAAGCAGCTCTTAAAATCTCAAACCCGAACTTCATCATTACGTTGAATTCACGGAGCGACACGTGTGCGTGTTCTGGGTGAGAACTCCATCCCTTCAATGGGCGCCAAAAACCCTAATGCTTCCTTTCGACTGACACTAAACGGCTAATTTAGACAGCCTTGCTAGATCAGAGGTTATCAAACCGATACCGCTGAAGATTCAAGTCTTTTACGATGTTGGACTGCGTGGGCTAATAAGTTACCGGCGTTTCGAAGTGCAGTGTTTCAGTCATACATTCATTCTTAATACGTCACCTACCCACACGTCTGCTTTCCTTAATACGTCACCTACCCACACGTCTGCTTTCCTTAATACGTCACCTACCCACGCGTCTGCTTTCCTTAATACGTCACCTACCCACACGTCTGCTTTCCTTAATACGCCACCTACCCACACGTCTGCTTTCCTTAATACGTCACCTACCCACACGTCTGCTTTCCTTAATACGTCACCTACCCACATGTCTGCTTTCCTTAATACGTCACCTACCCACACGTCTGCTTTCCTTAATACGTCACCTACCCACACGTCTGCTTTCCTTAATTTTATCTCTCAATGTGTGAAAGTCTTCTAAGTGACACTTTTCAGAACATCAGCAGCTCCCTGCCAAGCCGTTATGACTCGGCCAGTTATAAACCCTTTAACGCTACATACGAAAATAAAGGCTGTTTATTCAACATATGAAACGCCTACCACATGTATGTATATACGTACAAATACCTACAGTAATCCTCGGGCCTTAAGGGCGAGGTTTAATTCGGTGTGAAGTAAAACACTCCCGCGCCCTTTCTCACTGTGCCAGACGGATACGATCAGTGGCGCTGATAACCGGTCAGAGGCACCACTCTCCCAAGACCCGACAATCTGGGACCCCTATAATTATTAGCTGCGTGTTTCCCAGATCTCAGAGCATGGATACAGAATACTGTTGTATGTCGGGTGGGGGGGGGGGGGTGGAGGGACAAAATTTAATATTCTGTTCGTTTGCTCCCCCCACCTCCCCCCCGGCGCCGCGGGGTCTGTAGATGCCTTATCTACATACTGGATACGATGCAATAATTCTCGTGAAGTACTTCCGACTGTGACAGTGGCACCACTCACGTTACACAAAATTCCCTACATACGTACAGCATGAAACAGTTTTCACGACCGGCTATCATCACGCCATATATACGATGACCGAGAATTTGAAACCCACAAGACGAATTGAAACCACCTTCAATGAATGTAAATATGTACACTTTACTCTAATTTTAAAGACTAGAAGGATGCGGGTTGTTCAACAAACGTTTATTTTGCCTTGGTTTACTTAACGTGTACTTTCAACTCCACAGACCATACAGTGTCGAACAAAGTGATGTACGGTGTGCTGGTCCTGAACTGATCAAGCATCTGCAACGGTCGGTGTGTTTAACCTGTAAGATGAGTCGTTTCAACTCGAGCGACGCCTGTATCGATATACAAACTAGTGATAATTGAATTCGTGATGGATCAAAAGTGCGCGTTCCTTAACGATTCAATCAACGAACTCGCGTCTTCCACCCATCCTGCTGCCATCCCTTCCACCGTCGCAACTTGGTAACTTTACAGCTAAAGTTCTATGCCTTCGCGTAATCACTCCCTCAAGTGGTTTCCTAGACGTACCTGAGCTAATGAAAACCCTGTTACCGTATTCGAGTTAGCAAGTTCAAAAGTTTATGAATCAGCAACCCCCTACCCTCGTAATAACATGTCACACAAAACCTGTTTTTAGACTGTTATCTGCCTTCAAGTGAGCACACACGTATATTAGCAACGGCGCTTTAGGCAGAAGAGTGTCCCGACAGGTTTCTAAGAGCTTGACATAGCGTTACACGTGTCCAAGCCGAAACGCACGCAATTGCCCTCCTGAATGCGATCGGCGTTCAGCGAGAATTCTGAATTCCTGTTACACATTAATGTTAAAATTCTAAAATAATGGTTATGCCTAATGTTAACTTCTAGTTTCAAGCTATGTTCATCGACATGGTAAACGAGGTTTTCCAAGCAGTGAAAAATTTAAATTTTGTTCTTCTGAGTTACGACGTTCTACCGTCTTGTGGGTATGCACCGATGTTTCGGAAGTACCTGTTGTCAGCATCCACAAAGCTACACGGTGCCACTTTTAAATTAATCTAACTCTGTTAAATACTGCTCTTTTTTTCATGGCTTGACAGCCCCAAGGGAGCCAAGGCCTCGTCGCTGTCCAGGTTTCACGATCACACTCAGACAGACAGACAGACAGACAGACAGACAGACAGACAGACACACACACACACACACACACACACACACACACACACACACACACACACACACACACACACACACACACACACACACACACNACACACACACACACACACACACACACACACACACACACACACACACATACATACATACATACATACATACATACATACATACATACACACATACACATACATACATACATACACACACACACACACACACACACACACACACACACACACACACATATGCTCGGTAGAACGCTTCTGGAAGAGTAAACAGCCCGACGCAGAGACTTACACCTGACAACAGAAAACACTCACAAGAGACAGACATCCACGCCTCCGGTTGGATTCGAACCCGCAATCCCAGCACGCGAGCGGCCGCAGACCCACGCCTTAGACCGCGCGGCTAGTGGGGTCGGCTAAATATAAATTGATTCGTACAAATCCAGTTTCTGTGAGAAGACAGAAAAGCGTTTTCCCTCGTTGCTAAATGTCTCAAGTTTCAGCGTTTCTTATTTCAGAGATTTAAATCTTACCCTGACTAGCATGGGCAGACCATCTGGTATGAATGCCTGATGATAGGACCGTAAAGAACGTACTTCTGGGGAAACCATATGGAAGACGAACAGCAGGAAGACCAAAATTAAGGTGGTTAGACTGTATTGAGAATGATCTGATATCGATGGGTGTAAAGAAATGAAAGACCAAAGCAGCAGACAAATCTCTATGGGCTGTCGTTCTGAAGGAGGGACTGGTTGAAGTACAAAGACTGTATGCCGAAGAAGAAGAAGAAGAAGAAGAAGAAGAAGTTTCCCCTCCATCCCTACCTACTCGTCTTCCTTTTTATCTTACTTTAGTTCCTTCCTTCGTTCCCTTCCTTCCTTCCTTCCTTCCTTCCTTCCTTCCTTCCTTCCTTCCCAGTCTGTCTTACAGAAGTTTCTGTTTCAATAATAGTGCCCTACGTACATTCAACAGTTATTACTGGAAGGGGGCCAGCACGACGCCCCTACGATGAATGACATTAGAAAATGGTGAAAGTATTGAAACTTCTTCCCTGAAAATAAGTACTGCAACATACCTCTGAAATTCAAAGACAGAAACTAGCAAACCTCAAAATACACTTGGCGATAAGCTATACCAAGAACAGCAGGCATGACCTCACGTGTGCTCTCACACTGATACCTGTACCAGGAGTTAGCAGGGAAATTACTTAATAATATGTATCGGAACGTCTGCAAGCCGTACCCACGTTTTCGGTCTGTTCAGAATGCAGACGCTGAACATTCCTTGCTTAAAACACTGATATATACTTGAAAAAGAAAGCACTGCAAAAAAACACGTCCCTCTCTTCATAAGTAGCACCTTCCAAAGAAACTTGCTTCTAGGATGCTGAAAGTAATCAATCTACTCGACCTACCGCTGTAAACAGAGCACCCTGCTTTCTATAAGAATCCTGGATTCAATATCGGAGGCAGAGGAAAGGCAACGAAATATCGATAACGTTATGTCTCCAGTACGTGTAAACAACGAACGGCGTAAAACAGTGACTACGCATTTGCTCTGAACGTTTGCAGTATCCATCCTCCACCCTGGGGCGTGGGTTCGAGGATCGGTCGTTTCATTTCCAACACTGGCGCAGCAAAGTGTCCCCCCCCCCCCCAACTAATGCAATTCATTACTCAGGCACCATTACGTTGATCCTACGCTTATTAACCACATGACACGCAGATATATGTGCGTGTGAAGATACACACGCATTCTACGCACTCTTAACTTCGCCGTCAGACAGGCCTATAGGAAATTTGTCAGCTTCCCGCTCTGCTCCCCTTACGCCCGGGTTAAAAGCCTCGGGTGCCAATTTAATAGCAGGCTGATGATGCCCAGAGGCACTCTAAAAGCGCTAGCAAACAGAAAAATTCCTGATCCAGCCGACACCTGGCCCTTGGTCGTCCAGCTCTCCGCCTCCCACACTGACACAATTTCCGACAATAAATCTCATTTCCCGTCGACAGGCCTAGGTTAATAATGGTCAAACGATGCGCAAATGTTACACAGCGCAGGCCGCCATGTTCTGAACACAATATTACCTAATAAAACTCGAGTATCTGCTGTAACTCGTAACATATTAGGACTCCACGCCGAGTGATGACAGCGGTATTTCCGTTCCAAGTTCGTACACACCCTTTTTACAGACAGAAGTAAATTAAAAAGCAGTAATGACGTCGACAGTAGCGCGTTTCATGAATGCCCGTCACATTCGCGTTATTAGGTGGACACACGTGGACAAGCAGACAGAAGACATGATAATGGCATAAGCCTGTTTTCCTTGTACAGTTCACAGTGCCAGGACGGTATGCAACATACGGCAATAGCAGCAGCAGCAGCAGCATGAAAGGAACACACACACACACACACACACACACACACACACACACACACACACACACACACACACACACACACACACACACACANTGTACAGTTCACAGTGCCAGGACGGTATGCAACATACGGCAATAGCAGCAGCAGCAGCAGCATGAAAGGAACACACACACATACACACACACACACACACACACACACACACACACACACACACACACACACACACACACACACACACACACACACGAGGTATCATGACGCAATGGGCGAACAAAGTGAAGAATACGGATTTCGGTCAAAATTGTACTTTGCTCGCACGCATGATGTAAATGAAGTGTAGATGACAAAGAGAAACACTAGGAGGGCGGGGTATTTTAGCGAAATTTGGTACAGTCCGATTCGAACGTCATGCGCATCCACAGCAATACCGCTCAAAGAGAAACTTCGTTGCCATATAACAGAACTGACGTCCTACACAAAGCGCCATGGAAACGCGAAGAACAGACCCACGAACATGGCGTCACCTTTCACGAGTTCATTTCACGCACTCCTTGGATGCAATAAGTAAAAGCTCCAACACTGTCTGCAGTGAATACTGTTACGAACGTAACATTTTACAAAATTCCAGGCGCTGAATCACTCAGAAATTCGGACTATCTTCTCAGACTTCCAAGCTATTCCATAAGCACTTACTGTTCGTAGTGAGCATACAAATACATCCGTCGCGCAACTTTGACGTGCGTCTTTATCTTGAACACACACACACAGAACGCAACTAGCTTCTGCCTGCACACCTAAGTCAGTCACGTGAATACTCTGAGAATGCCAAGTGAACTGGCGGGGATCCCTCGTGTGACCTCCATCGCAAAGACGTCTTTTCGTGTTCATATCCCTTGCAACATTAAATGCATTCGCTCTTGGCACAGTACTCTTTGGGGAAGTAGAGGGGAAGGGGGCAGGGGATCTCAGAAGCATCAGACCTCAAAGATTTAAGACGTGTAGGTTCCAAGATTTCGTGATCTTAGAGAATGCATTGCCGAGGAACAATTTTGGACCAAGAAAACATGAATAGAGGCCGAATAAAAGTGCGCCCACATAATGCGTTTCAATGAATAGTTAATGACGGGTCGAATAATCAAAATGCACTATACCATTGGCGACATATGTGAACATACGGGGAAAAAGCGGCTATGTCAAACACATGTATGTACTTTCGGTCGGTACGCCGAAACCAGAGATACCTACTAAGAAGACAGATCTCGATACGTCCGCGTACAGGTGACAATAATATTAAAATAAATTTACAGAAGCAATGTGTACGGAGTTAATTCAATTGATTGATAATCCTACGCTGTGCTGTTGTGAATAGTGTAATGAACTTACGAATTTCATAAAGGACGGCCCTTGACCGAATAAATTTATCCATGCCATTAGTTTAAAATTCTTAGAAAATACAGGCCCACAAACACTTCCTGGAGCTAAATGATCATCCACAGCTTATGAAAACACACCTACCGGAAGGTCAATTGTCAAACTGTCACAACGCTGCCTTCTTTTCAAACATCAACCTCATCACAGTGAAAAAGCCAGCACTGTGCAAGTATAGCCCGAACGGCGCCTGCAGTTTATAGCAACGCAGTGATGTTCCTTATCATAGCACCAACTTTGCACCAAGTGCCATGAAGCCGGCCGATCAAAAGACAGGCACACCCAGATCGTTAACAGGTTTCCGACAGAACACACTTGTTCGAGTCCGTAATAAGGGAACCTTCCGCCTCCTTCACTGCGAAAAGCGAAGCGTGCATGGTGAGTCGTGCAAGAAACACATCTCATTTGCTCTGGGGGTGTCATGGAAGCTCCTTAGATCCCAGAAAACAACGCAAAATTTTTGGAAAAGCGCCACACGTTCATCACACACTTCTCAACATTTCGACCACCAAGGCGCACGGCTTTCCATCCTTCGTCATTCGGCTAGTAAAAAACTCTCCACTTTAACAGAACACAAAACTTGAATTCCGTGTTCAAAACATGTAACCACTGAATTATATCAAACCATCCTATGCATACACAGTACTTCTGCATGGTCTTTTTCAGTAGCATTAACAGGGCTACCTCGTGGCCACTTCAACTCCCCCGGGCAAAATTTTAGTCGTGCTACATGTGCAACCCATCACCATCCTCTAGTTTATTCGTAATATATAACAATACAGAGCGGGTTGGCGCAGAGCTAACGGTATAAATTTCTGTTCGGTGGAAGTCAAATTATCCTGACTTGTTGCTTAGGTTGCCTGAGCCCTTCCAGGCAAATGCTGCCATCACGCTATGACCGCGTCCTTCCACATCCTTCCCAGTTCATCGTTCATCCAGCATCTTACCATTCGAAGTTACACGAGTAGTCCGAAATCCTCGGCAACGAAGCCACACAAGTACACAGTAACATTTCTCATGTCCCCCATCGCGTACTTTGTCAGTTCCATCCTGTTCGCTCGGCCCAGTACTTTCCACTACACACGTTACCCCCCCCCCCCCCCCCGCGACCGGTACGCACAGCTACGTCAAAAATCTGAACATCTGATATAAACGCGGGGTTCTTCAAATACCGGACGATACGCAGGTCCTCTGCGACGAAAATGAATTCCCGATACAGAAGTTGACAAAGGTCAGTGGTTTTAGCGTATTTGATGACATTATCCTGCTTTTCAGAAGGGATCGTCAACAAAGAGATATCGCAGCCTGTAGGTCTATGCTCGAACGGCATGTTGCTCGTATGTCGCGCGTCTCCCCTGCGACAATCACATCAATTTAAATTCTTGGCATAACTGCACGTGTACGCAAAAATATACAAATGGTAACAACACACTCCTGCGCTTGTATATTTTTTTAACGCGACTGTCAATTTTTGAGATACTTAATCTGGCTGTGGGGGGCAGACATGTCAGCGGAGTGGTCAGCTACTGGTCGACCACTGAGACACTCAGACTCTTCCCCACCACTCCCGGCTCTGATACCAAGCCCACCTCTTAAAAAAGCGCAGAGGCCCTTTCCCAAGGGGCAGCATAAACATAATCAAATCCATCTAACGCCTGGATTCAGAACGTGTGCTCCACAACTTCGCCTCGTTCACTGAAGTTAATCACGAAGAGAGATGGCATGACGATACTGTACCGTGCGCATTTTGTTACACATCCTGTCAACGGTCAAAGAGAAACTCGGTAAAACACATTATACGCATACTGTATATAATATTCAGCTACTGCAGCAAAGGATATGCTATAATGAATACATCGATAGGAAGAACGCAATCTCTTGAATGGAGAAGAGCGCAAATAAAAGAAGCAAGTTGCACGCAGCTCTACCGGGTTTCTGAAGAGCCATCGTTTAAAAAAGGAAAAATCCAATCTCGCTTAAACAGATGGGTCACACCCCTCAAGCAAGTTGGATTACACCTATATTAAGGCGCCATAATAGTCCTTCTTCCAATGGATTCAAAATCCATTACTTCGGATTAAATGCTTCTCATGTAGGCGCTACACAATTTCACGAGCCTAACTGTATCGGGAGGCCGACAGCAGGCAAAAATTATTAATTTCTACGCCAACGAACAATATTCATTAACGATGAAGGAGCAAAATACCGTAAAACAATCAGGAAATACCACGGGAAACTTCCTCTGTGCATTTTTCCTTCAAAGCAAAATCCTATCAATTTCCAGGCTCGATGAACGGTATAGCCTAGGCTGGGGCGCAACAAAAGCGAATCTTAATGCTCTCGCGATAACTGCTGCACCACTGGACGCAGGTCTCCGCCAAGACGCTTCAGGTTGTGCACCAGCAAACAACACTGTTCACAACACCGTCGCAGCTTTTACAATGCAGCTGAGGTTGCCGCACGGTGATCCTGATGAGGACAACCAACGCACTGTAGCTCGATTCGTCGCGGGGAGAAGATATTTTCTTCTCTGAAGCGTCCAGACCGGCCCTGGTGCCCACCCAGTCTCCTACTGGATGCGCAAGGGGGACGCTTCGCCGGGGGTCATGACTGCGGCTAAAATTGACTGTAACTATGCTTCCTCTCCTACACGTGATTTCACACGGACACCTTGACCTTTAGTTCTTACGGCCCCAGAAAATGTCAGTCAACCGGAGAAAACAAAATACAGAATACATGCATCATAAACGCAACAACATATAAAATCTGCTACGGAGAATTTGGCCTAGTCATTGGCTGTCAGTAGTAGGCTTTGTGCCTACAATGAATAAGCGAGACCAAAGACGCACAAACAGCATGTAGGAATATGCAGACTACGTAAGCTGCAACTATACTTGCATCAGCACAATAACAGGGCACTACTACTACTACTAATACTACTAATACTAATACTACTACTACTACTACTACTAATAATAATAATAATAATAATAATAATACGCACCAAAGGAAGGAACTACAAAAAACAGCCACATGGGCCGCTGCACACGTACTTCGCAAAGCACTATAGAATAAGTACAAAACATTCACCATGAGAAAATATACCATAAATTGTAGCTACTGAACAGCTGCAGCAGTATATACCATACAAACATGGTTTTGTTTCAGGCATATAATTGTAAACGCATTCAACGTCTGTTACTTGCAATACTAGCACGATCTACTGTGTGCAGCTTAAAGAACCTAACCATGGATAATACCTGGATGTGAATACCGAAAGGGCACTGATTTTTCAGTACTAAAAGCAAAAGAGCTGTCTGCACTGTTCACTTTGTCACTTCGTTTCTGCCTACATACAGCTACAATGAACTGCAGCACCGCCACCAACTACAGCGCAGCCTGTGTATCGCTAAGCTACGGACATATGTGTGAAGACCAGCGGAATTTAACGAACTGGCAACATGCAGGCAGTTACAAGCTAAAGGCTGCAAATGACAATGCTGCCGGCATTCACGGAATTCACCAGTCCTTGAACTCAGACTTCTTAAGTTCACGCGTCCTTCTGCAAAGCGAAGTCGATTGTGAGTCACAGCAGTACACACTTTACGCACCATGGCACATAAAAAAACTGCGCAAACTCGGCAGGGTGGGGGATGCAAATCTTGTGTGTTCCAAAACGTTCTAGCCGGCTGATCATAAAGACAATCCAGCTAAATTCTCTAAAAATTAATACAGCGAAAGACCTAGTAATCTCTACTTCCCAAAGACCAATTGAACAGGGTCCACCCATCTCCGCTTCAGCCTTTCTCGTGTGCAACCTCCACGAGGTTTCTCCACTGACATTCTAGACAGTGGGCAAAAAGTCACCGTGCACCTACCCCAGACGAGACGTATATTCAGAGTCCTGTACGTCAGTAAGAGTAGCCATCTCGTACTGACATAAGTTACAACGAACGCCCAGACGAGACGTATATTCAGAGTCCTGTACGTCAGTACGAGTAGCCATCTCGTACTGACATAAGTTACAACGAACGCTGGAAATGGCCCCCGCCTGTTCGTACGCCATAATATTAAAAACGATGCGACGAGGCGTTTTTATCGTTTGTAGTAGGCCTATGGGTTCTCAGCGACTTCTGGCTCACCTGTATATGCACAGTCACCACAGCCGATAATGGAAACACTCTTGTAAGCAGAAAACGCCATTCAAGTCTGGAAACAGCAAAACTCGAAAAATCGCACTTCTTACGCACACCTAACGCAATGGACTATGTACCATATCCATACATATTTTCACCATTCAATTCAATTCACACCTCTGTGTCAATGTCTCTGAGCTACTATGTGAAGGCAAAAAAACCAAAGGCCTTATACCTCAGGAGAACCAAAAGCATCTGAGTAACAGTTGCAGTGGCCATAAATTACATTAGCACTGTCATCGTAACACAGGATTTATCCGCTACCTGGAAAACCCTCTAGTCATTAATCCTAATAACTTCCGTCATTTATATAAAAAAATGGAAAAGTGCAAACTGAAGAATTGCTCCCTACAGTATAATTCTACTTGCGTTCATAATCGTCGAAAGTTTGCATTCCCATCTCCCCCCCCCCCCAGAAAGTCTCTGAAAACGATGCCGGTCTGTCTTCAGAACGTCTAATGCTTCAAAGGCAGATTCACAGAACTTAATTGCCAATCACCCTGACATGGCATGAGCTGTTGCACCTGAAGCTGTCATCTTCTTTAACAGAATAATACACAGCTTCCTCAGTGGCTTAGTTCCCAGTCCGCAGTTTTGTTTCCACGGAGGCTGCCACATTAACCCAGTCTTACTAATACATTTCAATACCCCGCTCCTTCACGTTTGCTAAATTTGAGCTTCCCCGATATTGGAACGCCTCGCCTCTACTGATGCTTGAATGTGGTCCTTTTTCACTTCGATCAATTTCACGCCTGTACCCACACCTACCACAAAACAAGGCTCCAGAAACCACACTTAACTCTACACGCCATATGATATAAGATACGGCTGCCCATACACACGAAGAACAATATGTACTTGCGCCCGTCTCCTTAATCTAGTCCGTGATGAGTGTACTTCAGAGTCACAACACAAAACCTACCCACAGGAATTCGACTATAACAGATTCAAAATAAACTGAGGTTCCCCTCAAGTCTCAACCCAATACCATAATGACGCCAGGAATTTCTTAAATCGGTCACACGGCTTCATTCCACAACGTACCAAATTCACCACTTAACGTAGTACCCTGTCCTTTGTGGCCACAAAAACAAACGCAGTAAAGCAGCGTCGTTAAATAGAGAATCAACCAACCAATGAAACCTCTGGCACAAACCGACTGACAATCACGTTATTTTAAGCTAATTAGTTACAATTCCGATGGTTAATTATCGGCACTGATTTAATATAAACGCTGTATTCACAATCGATTGCTTCTGCAGATAATAAATCGGCCCCCACCCTGGAGGAAGTGAAAGCAAAACCGTCAATGCGCCCAAGCATCGCATCATGAATCGCAAAGCGAGATTCGAAACAAAAATCATTCATTCTTGTTACTGACACTGTATGGAGACAAACGGGGCACCCTCGTACCCCGTCCTAGGGAATGAATGCATGTCCGAATGAGCCCCTGAGAGCGTGTGAGCGCGACAGTGAAGAGTAAAACCGCCCTATTCCATTGCACTAAACGAAAATAGTGACCTCAAATTGCACTCGAAATCCTTTGCAAAGATGCAGTCGTTTTAGACAGTGCGTTGTCGCATTGTGCAACTATACATGGCTGTTAGCTGGTTTCTGAGGTAAGCGGGATTGAGTTACGTGGCACAGCTAGACGGCACCCTGGTTTCTGAGGTAAGGGGGATTGAGTTACGTGGCACAGCTAGACGGCACCGCCGTATGCATGGATTTTACGCTACCGGCATTAAACAATGACATTATCTCGGTTAGCGTACAGAAGCAGCACAACCATCAAAGCCGCTACAACGCAGAGGCAGAAGGTGGGGAGGACGGCAAGAGAAAAGGAGGTTGGCGCATTCTGCCCTCTTAGAATTGTCAGACTGTTCCCGAAATACAACACGAGCACAAGTGTACTCATTGTTCAGAAGTGTATGCTCCATATTCAATGACACTACAATAAAAAGTTTAAGCGTTTAGTGTTGGGTGCAAGTGAGAACTGCACACACATCACGGTGGTTCAAACATTTTATGCCATACATTGCACGAACCCAAAACATGAAACACAATATTGGGCAGGTATGCTTCCCTGAACATTTCGTAGCTCAGCTCAGCACACTTTATCGTCTTATTAACGTCACATTTTCTTCCAGCGATATTCTTTCAGAAATAAATGTAAATGGTCCCCTAACGTATCTAATATTCTGCCAAGCTTACATTTGGGTAGGAGAAAAAACAAACGCCGCCTCCCTCCTTCAAATGTGATCCAATGTGTCGCAACACCTTTCCAAGAACCGCTGCAGAATGTCTCGTTCACATCATTAGTTTCATGCATTTCAGAAACTTACACAACGTACGTGTGTTGAGTCTACATGGATACTTGGTGCAAACTTCTTCTGACCTCTCTCGTCGGCTTGCTATGATTTCGAACATGTCGCCCCCTCCCCCACCCCCAGTAAAATGATGCCCAGAAGACACATGCCTTTAAGCGAACAAGTTACACATGGAAATACCGCCTGTATTACAACATGCAGTGTACATATCCACGACTCATTCAACACAGTCCTTTACTAAGAACAGGACACCATACACAGGTTTCAGGGTGATCTGGCCTACATTAACCTTTTAAAGCCTAGCGGTAACTTTACATACCGCCAGGTTTAACATTCAAAAATTCTACGTGGTGCCCACATTGCGCTTATGTGTTTTGTACGGATCTCAGAACAAACAGCAACTTTTGCCTTATAAAACATTAAGAGACTGGTTTTTATAACCGAAATGGAGAGTGTTTACGGCGCGGTACGCAATGAGTCCTTATATATAACATACGATTCGTCTTTAAAGGGTTAAACACGTGAGCAAAAAATACGGACTCTAGCCCAGAATTCAGTTAAGTGTGTACAGTTCAAGGCAAAGAGTCTACTACACTATTATATTCACCACTTTTAAAATACACATTTTTTTCTCTACGCCTGCAAACACGTTTCCTAATCGGTAGGTCACAGGTCGTAATGTCCGCCAAAAAATACGCACCCAGAGTGTTTCCCAAACATTCTAAGTTCCTCGACACAGACAATGAAAGGCCACTGGAAGCGCAGGCCCAGCAGGCCCGTAACCAGACCATGAACACAGTGGGTGTAGCGGCTTCCAGCGCGGGTGCATATACGTACATACTGCCCTATTACACACGTACTGTGCATACAAAATTATGTATGTAGGGGCGTAAAAATCGCCTTTGTCAGGACCATAAAATCAACACTTTAATTACATAACGCGCTCAGAAACATTGCACAAAACATCTTGCATATATATATATATACACTTTTTAGAATAACTGGGCTTACCCATCACGGTAGCAAGCGTCGTGGATAACAGGTACACAAGGCGGCGCCAACTTCCCACACTATAGCCGAAGGTGTCATACATAACACAATACGCAGAAGGGTCTCAATGCTAGTGGAAGCTTCTGGGCCACTGCAGACAAAACGACTCCCAACAGTGGAATGCACTACAGCACTCTATAACCAACATGCCCACGTTTTCGCTGTGGTATTCTAACTAGAAACATACAGCATTATTTACATGTGAACTTACTTATCGTTCGCTGCTCGCGCTCTCTGCCAATCGCAAATGTGATTCTTTTTATGTATTGGGCTCGTGATATTGTCTTCCCGAACCTCACCTCTGACCAACACATTTATCTTTGATATTCTGCAAATTCCGAGTGGGTACAGCCAGATCTGTATTGGGAGCAGTGCAACTACTTGCACCCCTCTGGCTACGGGACTGAGGCCCAGGCACCTACACGGACACATGCGATGACACTGACACTTCCATTGTGGAACTAACAAACACCGCATGAGCCTTAATGCGGATGACACAACAAAGAAAACACCAGAAACTAAACGAAAACACGCCTAATGGGCGCAGCCTAAATTACAGTTGCTAACGCTAGTGCAGTTCGTACAAACAGTTGTCACTTCTCTCATGAACAGATGCTGTAAAACGCACAGTATGCGGCAGCATTTGTGAACAAACTGCCTGCGTGCAGTGCGACGTATCAAAAACTTCGACCACGGAAGGACTTCGGGAGCTCTGTTCTCACAATCAGAAAGCGGAAGTGATATCATTGAAGTCTGTGCAGATATTGTATTATTTCAGAGTGTGTCCGACATGTTTGTGTCCTGCTGTTGTGTACCACGTAAAAATGTTCTACGAACGAAGTTCCACTGGGGCATAATTTCCCCACTGCACGGTAACGATCTGAGCCCTATTATAAGCTGGAGGAGGGCAGCGCGCACCACTGTGGTAGCAGCAACCAAACCAACGACACAGCAGCAACCAGCAGCTCTACGCATTTACTGGAACGTTCGACAATGCCGTTCAGTTTGGATATGGCAACCCTCAACTAACTGTGGCGCTGGTCCGTCGCACAATTGCACGTAACACAGCCACGCGATTTATCATTTCTTTTACCTCTACGGCAAAACAGGCTGACGTTGCCTTTCCGTGTTCTTGGCACCTAGGCCTCCATCAGCCACCACACACAATTTCACATTCCTAACTTCTAATTTCGTACCTTGAATGTTGAAGCCACCTCAGCGACATTTCCTATGGAAGCGCGCACATTCACCGGCCCAGTCATTATAAATCAAAAACGAACTAGCCACCTTGAAAACTTTAAAATACACGTCCAGCTGATCACTGAGGAGACATGTGAAAATACAGACGATGAATATACGTACAGATTTTGCTACGAAGAAGCCTTTTCACGTGCTACAAATTACAGATACCGTAAAGTACGAAAGTGTGTGCGTATACGGAGAATGTAAAGAGCCCGCAATCCGAATTAGTGAAAATTACGTACGCACACAAATTCATCACTACTGCTCCACTCTTGTTGGTACCGTCACCACCTCATAACTTACTACAGCTTCTGAAGGAGATCGGTCACCATAAACAATACGAATTACCAAAAGAGGTCTCACCGCGCCTGCAAGTTACGCGAATACTGTCAAGCCAAGGACCACGTTTGACAGGTAGCAACTCGTTGATACAGTGTCTGTCTACACCATGCGACATAAAAACGACAACGACAAACTCCTTCGCAATGAAGAATTCAGATTCCGCAATCCGCAGTCCCATATTTCAGTCTAGGACTGTACGAATGTCACAGCCCAGTAATGCCACACCTCGAAAAATTCCTCTCGAGGCCGAAGAATGTTAGCTTTCAGCACGCCCATGTACATGAGAAATCGGAGTCACGTGCTGTGTCGTGATTACTACAGCTGGGATGGAAAGGGCCCTAACGAACCAGATTATTAAAACGAAACCTTATGATCACTGCTTTATACTGTGCCAGAGGCAGCAGTTGGTACAACATGTATATTCCTATGGCTACAGAATTAATCTAAAAACAGGGGCAAGCATCGACTGTATGGAACAGACGGGCACAACACAAAACCATTCCTGCACGGCAACCCAATTACACTGATTTAGTCAATTATGTACAGAGCAGATCCTATATCCGAGCTGTGCACAAGTTAAGAAACACGTGCCTGTCACATGATCATAATGGCAGCATAGCGAAGTTTCAATTTTCATCCTGGCTTGGTGAGATTCGGTTACCGGCGACACCAAAAACAACACGTAGTGTGATTTATAGGCCTATGCACACACCTCACACGGGGCTACTGCTCTTGTAAGGTTATCTACATACCTACCCATCCATCTACCTACCTACCTACCTACCTACCTACCTACCTACCTACCTACCTACCTACCTACCCATCCATCCATCCATCCATCCATCCATCCATCCATCCATCCATACCAACCCCAACCAACCAACCAACCAACCAACCAACCAACCCCAACCAACCAACCAACCAACCAACCAACACCAACCAACCAACCAACCAACACCAACCAACCAACCAACCAACCAACCAACCAACCAACCAACCAACCCAACCCAACCCAACCCAACCCATCAACCAACCAACCAACCAACCAACCAACCAACCAACCAACCAACCAACCAACCAACCAACCAACCAACCAACCAACCATCCAACCAATCAATCATCCACCCGCCTGCCTACTTACCGACCTACCTACCTGTATATCTATCTATCTATCTATCTGTCTGTCTGTCTGTCTGTCTGTCTGCCTACCTCTTTGTCTGTCTGGACTTAATGGTTCGATGAATGAAGTGCCCCTGTGTATACTCATTCATATATAAACGTTTCACGGGAATGCGAGACAGAAGACATGAAAACAAAATTTTATGTTGGGAGACAACTGCTTGAAAGACTTAGTCACCGATGTGAGGATAACATTAAGATGTATGTAACAGAAACATAACTTGAAGGTGTAGATCAATTCAGATGCCTTAGGGCAGGAAATAAGGGTGAGATTCTGAACACGGCGATAAGCCTTTGGGTTCTACAAAAAGCTGTGAGCGTCTTGGCCACCTTAAGATTGTATTCTCCTTTTTAAAAAAGCTCGCTCCTACTTGGACTGAGGGAGTGGGTCAGTAGACTTCGTCCTTGACTGAACTACTTTGTCAGTCGCAGCGTCTGCATGCCGCCTTCCTTATAAACAAGTGGAAGGGAAAGTTGATACGTGACGGTCGATTCGACAGGAGAAGACACAGCACAACCGCCAACCTTAGCCCGCACGTACCTTGGTGCCGCCGGAAACCGTCCTGGGTGCCCGCCGTAACTGTTTACTTGTTCATAAATTCTGTTCGCTGACAATCGCAAAATATGCGGATTCCCACTCTACGGCCCGCATTTCTGCCAAGTTTCTAAATTCAGCAGTTCATGCAATGGCACTCTGTTACATGTGGTACACAGAAAATTGCGAACCACACGCGAAGGCACGAAGACCAACATAATTGAGCATAACACACAGCACCCGGTCTCTCAGTTCCATTTGTTTCCGCCATTACCTCGAAAAGTATTAAATGAATCTAGTGCACAGATCACATGGGACAGTCATATAAAATACTGCCAGAAAATAATGATCCACCATTTTCCTGTTGAACCAAATATCTGTATGCCAACGAGATATCCAAACACTTGTCATCTCTCTTCACATATTCAGATGCAAGACGTCTTTTTCTACATTCTGAATGCAGAGCCTACCAAGAAACACAGCCGAGTCAAATGCGCCGTACGCTGCGTTCCGGTTTACAGTACGACCGTTAGCTCATTTCATACTATCCAGGCAATCGCATTCCGGCTGATCGAGCAGAGACTCGACCGGTTGACTCTTTAATGCAGAGCTTCATCATCCCACCCGGTACGCCTGTAAATTCCACTGCATGCCACTTTCACTGAGGCTGACTGCCACTGCGATATCCACAAGAGTATAAAACGCAAACAGATGGTTGGAAATTAACACAATAATAATGGCGTAGTGATCCCTAACAATGTGCAAATATTAATAAACATTCGACTAGAAATGTTCAGTTTTCATTTCATTTCACGTGCCTATTATGTAGGAGAATATTATGGAAAATGATAACAATTACACCTGTCCCGCATTTCCTGCATGCGATTAATTCACCATTAAATCTGCTGCTGGCGAAATCAGTCAGTCGGAGCATGTTTACCAAAACACAAAAGCTTAAAAGTATTCAGAACGAAATTACTAAATAATAATGGTTTTTATAAACACTGAAATTACGGGCCCACGCATTTAATGACGAAGACACAGGGGTTAAAACTCTCTCTACACCAGCGGCTCGATAACTACGAACCGCAAAAAAGCCGCCGCTGGATACAGCTACGATCGCTTAATATTAAGAACTGTTTGACGAGCAACGCTAACGCATAAAGTGCTTTAGGATTTCCACGTATAATCACTGTACATGAAAAACACTGGCTGATTTCTCTATAATATACGTAACGCGCCCAAAGAATAAGAACTGGTTGGGTGTACAAAGCGCTTAAAAAATTTTAAAAAATATGTTCATTGCAGCATGCTGGTAGCCACATTAAACTACTACTGCATGCAGTCGACATGTAAATTAAGGCACCTGCAATACCGTGGGACACGCTTTTATATGCCTTCATCGGAAAAGTTCGCCGCCAAGCCTGTCAGACAGCTATGCACGACGTATTTTGTCTCTTGGTCTCTCCTCAGTATCTGGCCGGCCAGATATTTCTTGAGGTAGAGAAACCTCGCAAATCGGGCGCCCTTCGCCTGAGTTGGGCGCTTCCGCCAACCCCTCCTAAAAATAGCGGGTTCCCCTTTAAAATGGACATCCTGCGCTTTAAAATAGGCAAGAACACATCCTCCGTCTTTGCAAGCCAGCCACTTCCGCCTTCCCAAGTCACAATATCCCGTTAAAACAGCGAAGACGTGGATGGAACCCATGCTCCTTCACATTTTTACATCCGGTTGAATTTCATGTTAATTCAAGCATACAAAGCCAATCAAGAGTACAGAAACCACAGTGCAGTCAGAAATTCTGTTAGTGACATGGCTAACAAACACAAAGTCCTACATGATACTTCAAAAATTTTAAAACTTATTATCCTTTGTACGTTACTAAATACACAGCACATCAAAAAAAATGTACATTAAAGTTACTAACATCTGTGTATCATGTAACTTGACACATGACTGAGCTTTTGAACCTCATAAAACACGAGTTGAGATTACAAAGCACTATTTATAATGGGCTTATACGGACAGACATTACATTCGCCACAAAATTTTCAGTGCTAAAATCTAGTATCGACCTCTTCACAATGCGTTCAGGGTCGTGACGAGACATTTTCATTCTCGACACCCACCATCAAATTTTATCACGGTCCTTTCACAATTCTCGAATATACAATATGATTAAAGGGGCGAGGCAATATGTCTGAAAAGTTACCCATTCTTTCCACTAATTGAGAAGAAAGCAAAACAAATCTTGACGAAACGCGGAATGATTTATGCTACTAGACTGTTACACGCAAACCTTCGTCAGCCTACGTACTGACCATCGACTGGGGCACAGTACATACATATCGCACAAGCACATACACAGGCCATTAAAGGCAGCTACAAGCTTGCTCGACTTGGTCGATGCTTCCCCCCGCCCACCGTAAAACCAATATGGCTGGCGGCCGCATAGCAGCGGCGAGGGGAAGAGACGGGAACTGTTGATAATCCATTATAAAGCAATACTGCACTCGGTGTGGCTGGGGTGACAGTTCTGACGGAATAAAACACCTAACAGCCACTGCCTTTCCTTCTTATATGTCTCTGTATTGGCGACAAGCCTGTCAAATATTTGGGTTACTTGTGATCCTAAGTACAAGTTTCGAGATGATTCCGACACACCGCAGTTACAAGCTGCTGGTGTCAAACCTGACCACATCACTTTCTCCTCCAGCCAACGTCACGTCCGACTGCTGATACTTCTGGGACAAAAGTAACAAATTTTCTTCTTGTTAACATCTTGATGGCCTGACGATGGTCGCGGTACAAAGAAACGCCTCTGGAAAGCACACTGAATAAACACGATTCGTGCTTTGTGTTTGAGGGTGCCTAACTCAACTCTCCTTCCCGAAGTCAACAACAATCCGCCTCGTGTACCCCACGACTCGCCTCGGTCCCTCAAGTAAAATGCTCGGATAGCATGGCTGGCAAAACGCTTCCAATTCATTACATGTGGCTGTGTCGTCATTCAACGCAAGTAACCAGCGCAATTCCACGACCGTCGCAGAACAACCAAAACTCGCGGGAGTTGACATATGAATGCGACAGAGCACTCCGGCAAACCAAACCGCGGACCTTTTTCAACGTCATCAGTGACAACGGAGTAAGACAAGCCGACTCTTGCGAAAACATGGTGACTCACTGGCTACTTACTTGCAGCTTGTTTGATGACGATGCTGCATAAACTGCAGTTATTTTGACCTTACAGTAGAATGACAGTAAGGAAGTATCACGAGCGGTTGGCGCCAGGTATTTGCAGCAAGAAGTGCTCGTGCTAGCACAGTGAATAGTCACAGAATATATTCACCTCGAGACCGGGCTACATTCGAATCTGGAGTATACAGCTACCGTCTATTCCGTTTGACGTTTAATACAGATAAGATAAAAGAGACCGCATACAAATCCGCCTACTCAAAAAAACTTCGTTCCGACACCCAACAAAAAGCAATAAGTTATCTCACTTACAAAGACATGTTTGTCAAATACACTTAACATAAAGCTGTTTACTACAACAGACGGAAAACGCACTTACTTCTAAGAAACTTCAGATAGAAAAGGTTGGCTGATTAAGGGACCAAAATTAAGAGTGTCAGCAACACAGGCGATTTGTAACCTCACGTAAAAACAAAACGCGCTTAGTACAAACAACGCCGTACAACGACGCACATTAATTTCAATCATGTGGCCAAATTTATATGGAAAAGCAAATTTGAAATTAAAAAAAAACTTGCAACACTCCTGCATCTGCACAAAGGAAAAGAGAAGTTTAGGTTTCAAATAAAATAAAAATTGTTTGTAGTTTCGCAGACCAGAACTGAGCGTTGATGGGTACTCGGCCAAATGTAATTCCATCAATAAATAAAGGCAACAAGCAAAAGGCATTTATACCCAGCAAACGAAAGGTTGCCCCATAATTTGATTGTACATAAAAGCACATTACCGCACGGTAGTCTCCTGCTTTGCGCGAGCCACAATGCTGCAGCGGACGGGCAGCCACGCTGTACAACTCCACTGTACCTATTCAAATAGAACTAATCGTTGCATATACGAAAAAACGTGTGTAATATGTTTTCAACCCCCTGTCTTTTCTGGCTCACTCGCGACAGTCAATACAACAATGTGGACTAATAAAAATATAGTTAAATTAAACGCCGCCAATTAAATGGTTTCTTGGGTTCGTGTCCTAGAAACATATCCACAACAGTGGCCATTATCTGAAACTAAAATCACATTAGTAGTCTGCTGCATTCAATAATTAACAAACTCGCAAATTACCTCCATACAATCCCACCAAGCCAACGACCGTTCAGTTTTTACAGAACGCGATGGTTCAGTACGTCTCTGCCATGACCGATACAAATGAATTTACTCGATACCATCTCACCTTATCTCCGTACTACCCGTTTTCAATGCCGCCCTACTGTCTACGCCTAGGTCTTGTCAGTGGTCTCTTCCACTCAGGTTTTCCGACCAACATTTTGTGCGCATTCCTCAATCCCGTCACTTCCTCTCCCAGCTTAACCTCCCTGACCCCAGAACTGTAACAAACTAAGAAGAAATTACAAATTATTAGCGCATCGTTACGAAACTATCTGCAACTTCTTGATGCAATTACGTCCTCTCTAAACGTTATGCCACGTTACCAAACACCCTCGATGACAGTTCTCTTGAAACACCTTAAAGTACCGGCTGGTCTCAAACGTCAGTCGGTTACTTGATATCAGTACTGTGAACAGCCAAGTGCTGGGTCATGAAGATGAAGCTCTCAGCTTGAATACAATCACGTAATAACGTGCTGCTAGATCAGGGCCAACACACACCTCAGGACGCGCTTAACTAGAAACAGTAAATAGTGGCAGGGCAAGAGCAGCAGCCGGGCAGTACTGGAGCTGCATTGTAAATAGCAGTGCACGTCAGTGTGTGAAAATGCAAGTGAACAAGACGACAGCAGACACTGACTTCACGACAGAACAGTTGGTCTGAATTTCTTGCGTCATTTGATACCGCTGGGATCTGCGAAATACCGGGTTACTGTCAGAACACTTACGACAACAAATAACTTTCCAGCAAATGTCATATTACCCTACGATATAATGTCGTAAATTCTTTTCGTACTGTACCATAAAAGTGCTTTAATAACCTCTCATTTCCCATATTAAAGCAAATCGCAGGCAGTCTCTCGTAATGTGGGCGGTTGCCAATGTATTATACGGGCCTATAAAGAGCAAATCTGGTTTGAAATGAGTTGTGGTTCCAAGAAACGACAGACAATATCACTATATGAAATTCTGTTCTAGCATCTGCCGAGATAGATCTTCTAAAAGGAAAGTACCAATATGTTTCAAGAGCAATGCATGTGCATGGACTGCAGAACGCAATTAATGATGAAAAAGCAATTCAATTAAATTTAATTTTCGTTATCAGCACCACATACTCAAACAATTATTCCACTTTGACAAATCCTGTTATATTAATGGCCCAACACTTTCGCTGTGCAATAATGTCCTAAGTGCGCAATATCCCTACAGTTCATGTTTCAATCTGAGACGTACAGGGAGAGAAGAGAAGCCGTGTTAAGTGGGTCCCTGTCACCACGGCATGGCGTGTCCTCAGGTTGCGGATGGAGGAACGGCCTCCAGTTATGCAGGGTAGTTGAGAATACATTGAATAAGCAGTCGCCGACAGCCAAGGGGTGGTCCCCCAGCTTCGGAGTTGGGCGAGGTGCTAACAGCTCCTCACCGTAAAAAAATATGACGTTACGAATAGGCCTACAAAGCTTCGGACCTGGACCAATTCTTCTGTACGACCCCAGGTACAGAAAAGGGATATGAGTTTTGGAACACAGAATGTCAGGAGCATGTATAGGCCAGGGTCACTTATGACAGTGGCCAGGGAATTATCTAAGTATAAATTAGATTTAGTGGGTGTACAGGAGGTTAGGTGGCACAAAAAAGGGACTGTAAGAGCCGGGGAGTATACTTTCTTCTACGGCAAAGGGCAGGAAAATCATCAATTGGGAACAGGTTTTTTGTACACCAGAGAATAGTATCAGCAATCAAGAGAGTGGAGTTCGTTAGTGCTAGGATGTCATACATAGTGCTGAGGGGCCGCTGGTGTAATATTGTTCTGAACGCGCATGCACCAACAGAAGAGAAAGGTGATGATTCAAAGGACAGTTTGTTTCTATGAGGAAATAGAAGAGGTTTTTGATCATTTTCCTAAGTAGCACATGAAAATTCTGTTACGAGATTTTAATGCAAAAGTGAGGAGAGAGGATACGTTCAAACCGACATTTGGGAGTCAGAGTTTACATCAGGATATTACTGATAATGGTGTTAGAGTAGTAAACTTTGCCACGTTAGAGAATCCAGTTGTTAAGAGCACGATGTTCCTGCACCGAAATATTCATAAATACACCTGGAACTCTCCTGATGGGAAGACTCATAATCAGATCCATCACATATTGATTGATAGGAGATGGCATTCGACTATACTCGACGTGCGATCTTTCAGGGGAGCTGACTTTGATACTGATCACTATCTGCTGGTTGCAAAAGTTAGGGGAAGACTGGCAGTAAGTAAACAAGATGCACAGACGTTTGATGCGGAGAGATTTAATCTCAAGAAGCTAAGCAAACTACAGGTTAGGAAACAGTATCAGCTTAAGATCTCAAACAGGTTTGCAGCTTTGAAAAACTTAAGTGTTAGTGAAGACATAAATAGGGCTTTGGAGAACATTAAAGAGGACATCAAAATATCACCTCAAGAGAGTCTAGGTCTGCATGAACTGAAGCAGCATATACCATGGTTTGATGCAGAATGTGCACAATTTTTAGATAAAAGGAAGCAGGCTAAAATTCAGTGGTTACACAATCCAAACCACAGTAATGGAGATAATACGAACAACGTAAGATGTGACGCTAGTAGACATTTCAGGAACAAAAAGAAGGAATACCTGAAAGCTAAAAGCCTTTGAGATTGAGATGGTTCTTCAAAAGCTAAAAAGACACAAATCACCAGGTACTGATCAGATTCAAGCAGAATTAATTAAAGCACGGGATAGGATAATTCGGTCTGAGATCCATAAACTTATTATTTCTATTTGGAATAAGGATGAATTGCCTGAGGAATGGAAGGGGTCAGTCATTGTGCCTATTTATATGAGGGGTGATAAAACAGACTGTAGTATTTATCGAGGCATACCACTTTCGTCAACTACATACAAAATTCTATCCAACATTCTTTTGTCAACGTTAACTACATATGCAAAAGAAATTGTTGGGGATCATCAGTGTGGATTTCGACGTAACAGGTCGACTACTGATCATACATCCAGAATTCGTCAAATAATTCAGAAAAATAGGAATACAATGAGGCAGTGCATCAGCTATTTATAGACTTCAAAAAAGCCTACGATTCAGTTAGGAGGGAGGTCTTGTATAATACTCTCACTGAGTTCGGCATCCCCATGAAACTAGTAAGGTTAATAAAAATGTGTCTGAGACCTACAGCAGAGTTCGGGTAGGCAAACATCTGTCTGATACGTTTCCTATTAAGAATGGTTTGAAACAAGGAGCTGCTCTGTCGCCATTGCGTTTCAACTTTGCTTTAGAATATGCCATTAGGAGGGTTCATGCAAACCAGAAGGGCTTGCAATTAAGTGGTACTCATCAACTTCTGGTTTATGCTGATGATGTTAATATCTTTGGCGGAAGCGTACATAGCATAAAGAAAAACACAGAAGTCTGAGTAGTCACTAGTAACGAGATTGGTCTAGAAGTAAATGCTGAGAAAACTAAGTACATGGTCATGCCTCGAAATCAAAATGCAGGACACAATCACAACATAAACACAGATAATAAATCCTTTGAAAGGGTGGAAGAATTCAAATATTTGGGAACAACCCTAACGAACCGAAACTCCATTCATAAAGAAATAAAGAGCAGACTGAAGTCGGGGAATGCTTGCTATCATTCGGTGCAGAATCTTTTGTCTTCCAGGTTCCTATCCAAAAACACAAAGATTAGGGTATACAGAACTGTGATTTTACATGTTTTGTATGGGTGTGAAACTTGGTCTCTCACACTGAGAGAGAAACAAAAACTGAGGGTGTTCGAGAATAGGGTGCTGAGGAGGATATTTGGGCCTAAGAGGGACGAGGCGACAGGGGAGTGGAGAAGATTACATAACGAAGAACTTAATGACCTGTACTCATCACCAAATATTATTCGGATAATCAAATCGAGAAGAGATTGACGGGGCATGTAGCACGCAGGGAGAAAGAGAGGTGCATACAGGATTTTGGTGGGGAGACCTGAGGGAAGGCGACCACTTGGGAGACCCACGCGTAGATGGGAGGATAATATTAAAATGGATCTTCAAGAAATGGGATGGGGGCATGGACTGGATTGATCTTGCTCAGGATAGGGACAGGTGGCAGACTCTTGTGAATGCGGTAATGAACCTCCGGGTTCCATAAAATGCGAGGAATTTCTTGACTAGCTGAGAAACTGTTAGCTTCTCAAGAAGGCCTCTGCTCCATGGAGTTAGTTAGTTAGTTAGTTAGTTAGTTAGTTAGTTAGTTAGTTAGTTAGTTAGTTAGTTAGTTAGTTAGTTAGTTAGCTAGCTAGCTAGCTAGCTAGCTAGTTAGAGGGTGACAAGAAAGAACTGTAGAAACTGGGCCACGATGTCTTCACGTGCGAATTTAGGATCGGCATCGATTCACGGAACAACAGTCCGTCATTCGCCCCCAACACACACCACGCACTGATCACAGCCAAACGTATCGAACGACAATGCTGCAACTCCCACACAATTTCAGATTGTGCCTCGATGCTCCAACTGTGATCGTGCCTCGAACATTGCAGCCCTATGCCCCGGAAGATACGTACTGTGTGTCACGAAACGTCACGACGGATCTTGGGGACTTCCACAAACTGATGACACTAAGACACGTGAAAGAAGTGCTATCAGGTGAGCAGCAAAATTGCACAATGAATGAATGAACAAATTAATTCACCATATAACTCTGTCCGTCTGCTTACAACGGGAAGAGAAAAGCGGGGAATATAGAAGGCATGGGCAAATCCAGTGAAGAGTCGGTTCAGCTCACGGAAAAATAAAAGGTACAGCGCTACGTCTACTTGGCGTGTCTCGCCGTGGAGTGTACGAGAGTGGGGACGCTAAGTGGAGTTATGGCAGGTCTCTGCAAATACGGTAATGAATCTGAAGCTTTCATCGAACCAGAGTACTCCTTCAGCGGGTGGACAACTTTCCGAGAGTGACTGCACACTTGACTTTGTCAGCGTTTCGTGCTGTAGCTGCATCAAATGGGCTTGAGAACAAGCAGACGGTCCGTTTCAACGCTGAGTTACTCTGCAAGGTTATTGCCATAAATTAACGGCCGCAAACTCCAGATTAGTGGCTCACAAGAACAAATTGTGAGAGCTGACAAAATGGAAACGGGGATGCCAATTTCAACACTGCTGCCTCTTCAAGCAGTAACTCAATGCACACACAGGCCACATGCTAGCCGTGGGCCAGCACCTACAGGTCTGCTAGAATAATTACATAATTCGGAAATATATCGTTACAGCAGGTATTACTTTAAATCATGCATTTCGCCAAACTTCCTAAACATATTTACACTAGGCCCACCTCTCATCACAGACGGAAACCCCAATAAGGAAGAGGGCTGCGCCGGCTGGTTCAGCCTGTCAGCCACATCAAGGAAGCATATCGGGTATAATCACTAACGGGGGGAGTGCGGGGAACAAAACTCTCGGAGAAATTTCTGTCGCACTGGCACTGTGCTTCATAACGCATAATACATGGGCAGTCCAGCGACTGAACCGGCTTGCATATGACACGGCCTGTACAGGAAAGGGCCACAGCGGGGAGGCAGACAACTGAGATTCTCGTATCAAAACATTTTTCCTTTCCTTCTATGTTTCATCGCGAACTGCAGTGTTTCCTTTATACTACTCAGATCCAGAATAGACAATTCTTCGTCAATCCATTTCGCCTGCGTATTTCCAAGGCCGTTAAAAGGAACCAACAAACGAGGTATACAAAACAGCGAGGTGCAATCTTATGTACCCTAACGCTCACTCTTATAATGTCACTGTCTCACAACGTCCCCCGCCCGCATACCGCCTAACAAACTGAAAAACAAGCCTATGCCTCACTCAACTTGTCCCAGCACTAGGCTACGTTCAAATTCTTCAAAATTAAAGTACACTCACAGCAATGTGTTCCGAACAACATTTGAACCAAGCAAATTCTGGTGTTATTTGCGACGGTACTTCAACTGCCAACAAGTCATAAGCGATAGTTAGAAAAAGACGTATCTTATATGCAGCTACTACACTGCCACTGAGTAGACACGAAAAACATGAAAAAAAAGCCTTAACCTTGCCGGTAGCATAAGCAGTTAACAATAAAGGTAAGTCAGGAAAACCAAAACGACTACAATGGGCTAGGCCCGGCGCTTCGACATGGACGGCTTGGAATACGCATGGATTTTGTAAGACAGAATCTCTCATCCTTGAGCAGTAACCGCAGGAATACCGAGATTGATACAGAGTAATACCGAAATTGATGTTAGAGACCTAAGGCAATAACCCGACAATCCCCTGGTATAAGGTAATTTCACGCTACGGGTTTGCTGCAGTTATTGCGAAAGATACTGTAATCGAGTCAACGAAAGAAAGAATGCGAGTACCGAAAGTTAAAATCGGCAACCTTTTTCTTCGCCTGCCAACACTGCACACCTCCACTCCGTCACCAGCTGAAGCCACCTACTGCCCCTAAAAGGGGGGGGGGGGGGGGGCTCACACGAAGATACTACTATCCATGGAAACGCCGGTAGCCATTTCCCAATCCACATGGCATAACATCCCAGAAGGCTTGGATCTTCAGCTACTAAAGGAATAGTAAACTGTGCAACCAGCAACCAGTAAGAATACCGTCTGATCTATATTGCCTTTGGAGTATCAAGCATAACATACAGTTAAGGTCTTCTAGAATGTGACGCCGTGTAGTCTGAAAGATAGTTACCAGTGTCTCGGTGTAACCAACGTCCTCCGTCTTCAGGAAAGGAGATGAAACGCAACAGGTATCTCCGCGAAACGTCTGTACCCATCCACCGCGAAACATAGCCTCAACTCTCAAAGGACCGTAACTCTAACACCAGGGCTTTCTTCACACGTGCAGTACAATTACACAACAGCATGCAGTTACTGCGGAATTCCACAATAAAACAGTCACCCTTTTCAAACTAGCATGCACTGCGACACCGACCAAAGCAGCATGAGTCTATTTATGTAGGTATTTCATAATAAACAGAATTTAAGCCGGGATTTATACATGAAATGCGATTTATTTTGTTGTAAATGTTCACAGAGCAATTCCCAATTGACACTCAGATCCCAAGACCTGTTAGCCTGAACACAAACAAGTAAATCCTACCCACGAGTAATACACAATTCAGGGGAAGCTCGGCACCACAGTACACGGTGCATGCAACGTGACACAGTCATTGCTTTCGTAAGACGACTTCGAGTACCAGCGGCACTGAACAGACACAACACTGCATTTCCCTGTGGAAGCAAGACTGCCACACAAGACAGACGGGGGCAAAATAAACTGCAATACAAAATGATTTGATCCAACGTGATAACAAGGGGTACTCGGAAATGTTGATATTTTGTAAATATGTCTTATTCGTTTTTATACAATAATGAACATACGAAGTATTTTAAGACGAATTCATACATTTTGTTGATTACGGTGTTTCTGACCCGGTATCATCATCTGAATGTCAATGGTTTTAATTTGTGCGATTAAATTGGCAATCTGTATTTGCATATTAATTTGCTTAGCTCCTGAATTAATATACGTAAATTACCTTCTGGATCATCAGGAACGGGAGGGTGGAGGGAGGGGCAAAAAATTTCAACAATTCTAAAGCATTTGAAAGTGCCCGGACTCGAAATAGTGCCCCCTCTTTCTAAAGCCTACATATCGCCCTCCTTCTTTTCCCACACATCTTAAGCACAACATATGATACTTTCTTCGCCGATTCTTGTTTTCTGTTATCTGCAGTGTTCGCCAGTATTCAGCTAGCAAAGTGCCCCCCATTAACCTTTTGAAGCCTACTGATTCCTAAATGCACCAACAGGTTTAACATTCAAAAACTGTACATTCTGCCCGCACTGCATTTATGAGTCCTGTATTTATATCAGAACAAAGAGCGGAGTTTGCCCTATACAACATACACTGATTAGTTTTTACAACCGAGAAAGAAAGTGTTTACTGCGCGGTACGGACTGGATCTTTAACTAAAACAGTTTACTCTTCGGTTTTAAAGGGTTAATTCTCAATACAAATTGTACTCCACCCTATTATTTTCACTACGTTTCAATACTAAAGTAACTGGCCTTCTCTTCTTAATCACACACATTTAACATTATCCTTTTCTCAGTTCTGCTGTTTAAACCTTCTGGATATCAGACACAGTTCATGCAATTAATGTACGTGGAAAAGAAACCTGCAGGTCACCTAACGCCATGTCACAGCAACATACTGCGTGTTACCGTAAAGGTAACAGGTTAACAGAAGAGCATTTTAAGATTCGTTTCCTTAAAACTGAAGTTCCATCTGCAATCGCCCACAATTTAGAACAAATATGCTTAGAACTACAGGAAGCTACAGGCCGACTTACAAACGCCAGGTTCCCGTCTCACAAGTCGCAATACAGTAACCAAAAGAACTTCGGGAAACATGTGAAGGTGAAAACAATATACCAGTTCAAATACTGGTGTAAAAATACTTATTTTATCTCCACATTCCCTTCTTTACCCTTTCCTTCTACATCTTCATCGGCGACACGGACTGGGGCTCTAGACCAACTCCAGCTACGTTTCCTTTGATCATGATTAATGGCGCATTTTGTTCTAGATCTCTTCTTCCCCTCGCTTTGTACTGCAATATCTGTTGCAAATATATTCCCGTCTTACATTCATTGAATACGACTAATCCAGCAGTCTTACTATGTTAAACAAATTCTAATTTAATCCCCCCCCCCAGTAACGAGGCGCGCGGTGACGCAGTTGGTTGAGGCACTGCGCTACAAACCGGAAGGTTGTGGGTTCGATTCCCGATGATGTCATGGGAATTTTTCATTGACATAACCCTTTCGGTGGCACTATGGCCCTGTGGTTGACCCAGTCTCTAACGTAAATGAGTACCAGGAATATTTCCTGGGGGTAAAGGAGGCCGGTGCGTAGGTCTCAAACCTTACCACCTTCGTATGCCGAATGTCTAAAATCCTGGGAGCCTCAACTTCCAGGAACCCTCACGGCCTGTCCAGGCCTGTAATGGGATTGCTTTACCCCCAATAACAAACGGTCGACGCAATACCGTGGCACACACAGGAATGCCAGCACCGCAAGTGTCACGCCCCGGCCGGCTTGTAGCATGGCATTCTCAGTGTTCTGCTGTACCCACACAATGTGTCGTGAATTTTTCGGGCGGTGCTACCACGAAGCGAACTTAGAACCTAGTCTGACGGGACAATCGTCCGACTCTTCCGCCCGAATACGCACTCCAAAAAACATCATTTTTGGCCTCAAATTTCGATTCCTACAAACGAAGCAACATGGCAGCATGACCACTGATAAGAAGCGCCTTCTTTTAACACAAACGTCTCAGTCTGCGTGTATGGAGGCTATACAATGCCCAGGGGCATAAGATAATGGCGCACTGACCAGTTAAGAAATACCTACACATTTAGAAATCCTGCGTCTTTGTCAGTGTGAAATGGATTACTACGAACTTCGGAGAGAGGTCAACTTTGTAAGGCTGCTAACCCTTCTTCTGTAAACAGAGACGTATGACTGGCCTTGCGCCGTGTCCAAAGCAACCAGACCCCCGATACATCGACGTGGCGACTGTATATTTCGGATTACATGAAACAGTGTAGTCGTCCGGCACAATGCCGGGACAAACAAGAAACGACAATGGATTGTGGCGTGTCTTCTTTGAAGCTGAAACACTACGCAACACTTTGTTATGCACCAACTAACGCCACAGTGCAGTCTCTCTCTTGACAAGTCGACAGTCCTGAAGCCTGTACAGAAATTACTCGCCACTTACGGAAATCGAAGGTGCATTAGCTTCACAAGGGCCCACCACTAGTCCCTATGCAGAACCAGGTACGTCAGGTCCATGAAACATACCTCTAATATTCATTTAACACTACTAAACCGGCCACAACCACGTCTTCCAAGTATTATTCTCGCTTAGCGTTTCCGAGCAAATATCTCCATACAATTCTCGCCCCCTTCACGTGTGTTATATGCCTCGACCACCCTATCCTGCTTGATCTGGCCACCCTAACAACACACACAGTGACTACAAATTAGTAGCTTCCTCGACACGCAGTTTTCCCACCATTCCTGCCGCTTAAAACATTGGCCCACATGTTCTCTTCAGTAATCAACTTAAGCACACTCAGGCCGCTCTTTCCATAACGTGGGAAAAGAGGCTTAACGACAATACAAAACAAGTAAAATTATATCCCTATATATTTCAGCCCTTAAGTTCGTAGACAGCAGACTGAGTTTAACCGCAGCAAGCATGCCTTACATGAAACTACTTCCACAAAATCTACAGAAATTGCCACTCTGATTTCTTACTGACGTTGCCAAATTTTGAAAGTTGCCACACTTTCGAGAAAATGTCATAAACGTGATTATAAAGGCACTTACGCCACAGCAGCTCCGCCTCTGCCTCCCACAAAACTCCATTCCAGCTTCAATGTCAGAGTCATACAATGACAGTTCAACTCAGTCCCCCTTGCTTCAAAACGGCAGCTGGAAGGCGGTCATCTGATCACTTACCTGGAAAGAAAACAAAACGATGCACAGTTCAGTGATTCCACTAGTGAAACACACTGTTCATCACACGACACAATGCACTAAAATGGTTACGATATTCAAAACATCTTTCCAAAATTTTACGGTGAAAATACCGGGGTGGGACTTGTGATACAAACTGCAGACATGCCGTGTCCAAACACTGCTTCACATGGTACACACAGTACAAGGTAACAAGGCAACTAGACGCAGGGAACAAAGCCCTTCTTGAAAATGTTAATACCTCTTCAACCGGTTAAGAAATCTCCTGTCTGATAGTGCAAGAAGGTTCGTTAATTATGGGTAAGCATGAATGAGTTTAATCACGATCGCCCACGTCGTGCAGGCAGTGTGTGCCCCACACTTGAGTCCTAAAAGTTAAACAGTTCAAAGTGCTTTACGTATATCCACACGGATTCCTTTGGTAAATCGAAGCCCACATGTAGCAGTATCACCATTAAAGAGCGCATAAAAAATTCCGTCTTCGGTGGAGATGTAATATGGGCGAACATCAACACAAAACTGTACATCCTTTATATACAAACTGATAAATATAAACTATTTAGTTACCAGTAAATACTAACAACTTCCCCCTTTTTCTTTTTCTTTCTCAGCAGCTAAGGCTGTAATGAAGCTATGCCATCGCAGGTATTTCAGGGGGCTGGGGCAGGAATTTCATGCCCATAAACTAAACCTTTGGCTATCAAGGCGCCGTGCTGTGAAGTACAAGATTGGCAAATGTCCGTCCTCACGCCTTTTCGGGAACAATTTTGAATTCTCCTCGTCTGAAACCTACCCTTACTTTACAGCAAACGACTTAGTGGTGGCGCAGCGTATGGGCAAAGCGGGAGAGCCCAGGCCCCACTTAACTATTAGACCCCGCACAAACCCGCTGTACAAATGTAGTAAAATACTTCCAACATATAACACGAAGTACTAAATTGCATGTTTTAGTTTTAGCACCAAAATCGCCAGTCGAGGATTATATTATTAGGAACGCAATACAACAGACATGATGAAAATTACGCAGCCAGCATGCGCACACTAACGAGTGATGTCGGATTCTAGCGGAAACACAAACCAGCGGGGATATTCTGTTGACACTACAAGACGGCTAACAGGCGTCGCCGACATTCAACACCCCCACCCCCAACCCATGTGCAGTTTCGCCAGACGAGTGGTTGTCAGTCGTAGTTGCGAAAGGCTCCGTACTGTTGCCTGCTGTTCGCGATGCGCTGGCGTTTCGTAACTGCTTCCACATTATCTGGACGCAGTCGGGTCAACATATTCGCTGGACAGTTGGCCTATACCGTCCACACACAAAATATGCGAGTCTTGTCATACCCTTACAACAGGGAACAGTTTCTCGGCCTCTATGACATAAGCTTCCCCTCCTCAAGTCACATTTGACCAGCTGCCAACACAAAGCCTGGCGACTCTGCGACAATACGGCAGGCAGGCCGCGAGCGTGAAGCAGCGCATCGAATTTCTGGAACCGTTCGCAGCAGTGTGGAAAACAAACGGCAATGAGCACGACAATTCCGGTCACTGCAGAACGGCCATGAAGCTTCAAGGCAAGGGCCAGCTGCCTGCGATTTACAGAGCTTTGCGCCCGAACACCGAACACGTGTTAGACAGCTGACAACACACCCACGCCCCACGTACACACATCGCTTCCATCCATTACACAGATCCGTGCTGCACGGTGGCACACTCGGTTGCCACACGCGCCGATTCTGAATTCAACGGCAAGAAAACGCATCCTAGCGTCACAGCATTCAGTTTGCGTCCTAACTGGATGCTAAACGACGTATCAAGTGCACACACTGTATATAGAATGGCCGCTGGTAGAGAAGTATGAATGACACGCTGTAAATGACAGGGATGACGTCGTAGAAGTTTTCAAGGTACTGTCATAGCCCAGCTGAGACTGAAACAAACCATAAAAAGGCCTGTCACGAGAACCTGCCTACGAATGATGCTCGAATTCCCGGCCTTCGCTCAACACCAGAAGAAAAGTGGGTGAGCGCGCGCACGTGCTGGTGACGTCAGATATCAACCAAACCGAGCAGCGTTGTGCAACGCTCACGCTCCTGGGCTCGGATTCGGAAGTTATCCAGTTCAAATCCAGTCCAGAACACTGGCTACTCTTATCCTAATGGCGCAACAGCGCATAGTGGATCAGGGCCTTCTCATTATCGAGGCTACACTATCACAGCCACACCACACTCTGTAGGACTCCTCTGGACGAGCGATCAGCTCGTTGCAGAGACCGCTACATTTGACAGCACAAAACACTATCCATGACCCGGCAGGATTCGCACCCGCAATCCCACCAAGCGAGCGGCTTCAGATGAAGGCCTAAGGCCGCGCGGCCACAGGGATCGGCAGGACATTGGCCGCATGGCTTATGTTTCCGCGACTTCCTCAATCGCGCTACACCCTCATGCAGTACGGTAAGGCTGAGACCGCTTCCCCTCCACAGCCTTTTCAATTCCTCGTTCGGAATTAATGGCACAGGCCAAACAGTGAAACAAAATTAAAAGCACGCACATCGAGTAGGCTGCTGATTCTCACAACAAAACGCCGATCGCAGAAATTAAACTTGTGCGCCCAGATAACTGATAAACAGAGGTGTAACTATCAGACAAGCAACAAGTATGTTAGTTGAATTACTCTCAAACCCTTGATTGAAACTGAAACAAACAATTATTTCTCCCATTCAGTCGCAACAGCTTATGTCGACTCGGTCAAGAACAGTTCAGTTTTATACAGGCAGCTTACTCCGCGACCGCGTGAGGATGTAAAGTACGTACCTTTACGAAACCACAGTGCACCGTGATAAAAATCGGTCATAAGGAAGTATTTATTAGCCTTTTAAAGTCTAGCGGTAACTTTACGTGCCACCAGGTTCTACACTCAAGAACTATGCATGGTGCCCACATTGTGTTTATGTGTTTTGTATGGATCTCAGAACAAACAGCAACGTTTACCTTATACATCAGTAACTGATTGGTTTTCGTAACTGAGGCGGGGAGTGTTTACAGCGGGGTACGAGCTGAGTCCTTATATAAAACAGATTACCTTTCGTCATTAAAGGGTTAATACGCCATAAACTCACAACCGCACTAATACAATTCCCACAAAATTTAGCCCCCATGCTTACGGTTTGATCGCACGCAATATAAGCAATTCGAAGGGAAAATAAAAGAGTCCTTGCTTGGAGCCATTGTGTGTGCGTGTGTAAGTGTACGACAGAGAGAATAAATGTGTATGCGCTGCCGAGCACCAGCAGGCGTGATGTCATATAAACATCCGGTACTTGGCCACGCCCTACAGTATGGTCATGGAGGGGATGTGGTGGGCACGTAAGGGGGGACAGCAATCACGAAAAATAGTAAGAACCTTTGAACACCATAGTACAGGAAAAATTAAAACCTGAGTATGGCAGACGAGAAACCAACAAGTCAGGAAAAGCAACAGTACCGATATCTACCGTGTCCCCACCTTCGAAAAACGTCTCACGTACAGGAAAGTGCACTGGAAATAAAAAGTGTATATAGTTGATTTGTCTCTGAAACTTGTGTCCCACACATCTTCCGTTATGATACAGATTCAATAAGCTAACCTTCACACACGCGATCTCCGTTTGGAGCAGCTGCTTTGGCCCGCTTTTAACCAAACATGGAATACGTCGTCACATTTAAGTCACAACGCCAATACTTAAAACTGTTCTCCAGTTGCCTCATGCTTACAGACAGGCTCAGATATTTAAATACATGCTCTGTACGGATGCGACGGCATCAAAAACACTAATTTGTGTTTTGCTTGATAGCAGTGGCACACAGCATAAGCGAATGCACTACCTAATTAGATGTGCCCACACTTTTATTTCGCAGTCTGCGGTCTTTTTATTCAACGCCAGCAGTCTTCCAAGCTCCAATTAAAAACGTCATGCAGTTCAGTTAACCGCCTTACCTACACGTATATCTGTTACTTGCTACGGCTGCTGTTTCCCTACAGCCAAAAACTCTCCACCGTAAAACAGCAGCGCTCCTGCAGATTAATTAAGTACGTTCCTTCCTAGTATTTCTCTCTATACGGCGAGCAAACAGCAAACAAAATCAAATGAAATTTTGACACAGGAAAAACATAAATGAGACAAATTAAGATATAAATAAGAATACGAAAGGAAAGGGGGAAAAAAAGAATGCCGCTGACACCACAGATTAGAAATGGTCTGTAAACCCCTACCTCCATAGGCAACTTCTCCTGCACATGTGTTGTACGGATAAGTATAAACAAAAGTAAAACACAGTACTTCGACCTTGTGTTCTTCCAGATACCGCTGGTCAGAGACATGTTCGTGCGAACATGGCTGCGCAAAGGCATCCAGCAAGTACAATTATTGCTGATCTTCATTTCGTCAGACATACTACAAGAGACAACACAAAAAACTATAACATACGTTCCGTTGTAACTAACCTTTCTTTCCGCTGTCAAATGTATACCTACAAATAATTCGCCAAGCAATGGGAGATCCGCGGACCGGCAGCAGATACGGTTTCAGAGACGCCATTTTGGAATACGGCACACAACACCCTGTATTTTCTTTCTTCTTTCTTAGTCTGACCTTTTCTACCTACTCACTGTAACGATAGAGGGCTATTGTCGCACCTGAACACACTTAATGACACACTCGGTAAGACTTCTCTGGACGAGTGATCGGCCCATCGCAGAGACCACTACCCGATAATGCACAACATTCACAACAGGCACACAGCCATGCTCCCGACGGGATTCGAACCCACAATCCCAGCAAGCGAACGGCCGCTGACACACGCCTTACACCGCACGGCCACCGGGATCGGTCCGTGTATATTCGTAGCTGGTAACCAACGTCTTCGGGCGACCCTGCTGCTTTCGTCTTCGTCTTGGACAACCGATATCCTTTAGCAGGAGAGTAACTTCCATCAGCAGACAGATGCAACACGGTTCCCCAGAAGCCAGTTAACCACCGCATGGCTGCCTTGCCCAGACGACCACAATCTAGAATTCTTAATCTACGGAAACCTCAAACGCTATTAAAAATCGCCGAGTACTGCCAGTGAAGATAACCTTCAAGCAAGCAGCAAGAGTTTCAGCAAATTTAACCAGGCATGACGGCTATTTGCTAAGAACAGGTCGATACGGACAGCAGTCAGTCGCTGTTGTGATAGACCAAATCCTGTTCGCCTCGCTGGTTATTATTAGCAATGTGACGTAGAGCCGTAACTTTGCTTACAATAGCAGCAGTTTAGTTCTGTACCAAGTGCAGTCTGTCACGTCGCCCAGATTACAGGCCCCCACACCCACCCACAATCTGATTTAAACAAATTTCTTTCTGAATCATGTGTTTTCACGTTCCCTATGCCAAACACGGTGAGAGGCGTCCAATATCCGCGCCTTCCATTCCCAAAGACACTGGTTGCAGCCAAACCCCAATTATAGGCACCGCTTTAGGCAACGACACACCAACGGCACTGGCTCACAAACCGCCTGGCAAGTCACCACTAAAGGCAAGTGAAATTTTCTCTCCGTTCGCCACGAAGACACATGGACGAGTGGCGAAGACAGTCGGGTTGCACTTTAATCAGGCAGCCATGCAACACTTGTCGTACCACAACCACTGTTCCAACTAGTGCTGCAACTACTTTCGCAGCAAACCGACTTTACCATGACCTTGGCTCTATTAAAGCCACTAACCTCCCATCACACAACAAAGGAACATCACTGACGAACAACGGATCACATCAGAATACGAATTCTGTTTCCATCAATTCATCACAATAAATTTTCTACATGAAAATATCAATACGTTCCCATCTGTGACAACATTCGCTGGTGCACAAGCTGCGAATCCTTTCACCATGCAATTTTCGATGCAACTTTTATAATTTATATTGTCGAATGCTGAATTATAGACCCAATGGACGAAGACGACTTGGAAGACCTTTGAAGAGATTATTAGACGAGGTCGAAACAGGTCTACTAACGCCCCACTCGTGATAGGTGACGATGATTGTTGTTGTTGTTGTTGTTGTTGTTGTTGTTGTTGTTGTTGTTGTTGATGAAAACCTAAGGTCGCTTCAGTGTTCAACAGAGAGCAGGCTAGCATTTCCTGCGAAATTTAAAGAAAGAAATGTTTCCTGTAGAAACAGACGGAGTTACCGCAAAAATATTCGTTTCTAGCTTAAAAATAATGATGATGCTCACACATCGGCTCCCAAAAAGTCTATGAAACTAAAATGCTGAGAATAAAGTTTCTCCTAAGATCGCCTTTGTATACGAAGAAAAACTACAACATAGCAACACCCAACTTTTTAGTCACATTTAATGAAAACGCCGTAATAAATATTCCCGTTTTATTGTTTCATGTATATTATAGTTTTACAGATGCTATTATAATCACAGTTCAAAGCCGCATGAGCTGCAAGAATGCTGTAACAAAATATGAATTAATTTTGTTTTTATAATTTTCTCAACAGATTTTCCAAAAATATTCAAACATCAAACTTCATGAAAATCCGTCCAGTGGGAGCCAAGTTGTTCCATGCGGACGGACAGACAGACACACAAGACGAAGCTAAGAGTCCCGTGAAACAATATCACAAACGCGCCTAAAAACGACATTTAATAGCAACACATTATGATGTTTTACCCGTATAATGTACTTTACGTTACGAGCTCGCTTTCATCTGAAACGGGTTCTTTCGCGTTAGCGACATGTGGTGGCGGTAATATGAAATACAGAAAATAATACGGAATACACGAAATGCCTGGTTGTTAGCCTTGTAACATAATGGCGTCTTAGAACTCGTTCAATCGTTATCGTATTTAACCACGTTTCTCTTTTGCGATGAAATGACAAAATTACGACCCTTAATCTAGTACGTTAACCTTTTAAAGCCTAGCGGTAACTTTACACACCACCAGGTTTAACATTAAAAAATTCTACGTGGTGCCCACATTGCGTTTGTGTGTTTTGTACGGATCTCAGAACAAACAGCGACTTTTACCTTATAACACATTAAGACACTGGTTTTTATAGCCGAAGTGGAGAGTGTTTACAGCGCGGTACGCACTGAGTCCTTATATAAAACAGATACGCTTCGTCTTTAAAGGGTTAAAGACGTGCGTATTGTGGTACAGCAAGCCACTATAACACTCCGTATTATCCACAAAAACAACATGGTTTCCTACCGCACCCAAATAAAACAACTCAGTCAGCTATAAAAAGTTGGTGCCGCGGGAGCATTTCAGAGCACCTTCCGATACCTTCCACTGATGTGTGTCACCAAACAAGTAACAAAGTGCGATATTCTTTACAAACCGCCCATTTCGTATTCTTCAGACTCCCTTCTACAGTTAACGACATGAATATCGACTCTCAAACTTCTGGCTTCAAAATTCTGCACTCTTTCTCAATGACTGCTCACAGCCGTTACCTCCCATCAAAGGAACGACCCCGTCTACAAATCCTGTTGATCTCGTCAGTAGACGCCACAGTACAAACTGTAGCGCTTTTAACAGTGAATACTACAGGGTCACTGCTGACGATGACACTGTAAACTGCACGACGGATTACTATGTTTCTGGACTTTTATACAGCGTCCAGTGCTCCGAACAGAACACGCTTGGGCAACTGGATCCGTTTATGTAGTCTGGAGAAAGGCTGGAGAGACAACTGCTCGGCCGGGACCGTTAGAAACAGCAGTATCAATCACTGTCCGTCTGACACAACCGCGGCAGCAGGTCATCAAGTCAACTAAATCTTAAAACCAGGTACAAATACTATATTTACGAAGATTTCACTTGATCAACTGCCAACACACAATACGGTCCGTACAAATAATACTAATAGCGCCTTCAGTCAGCGCAAAGTTTCTGTATTTAAAACGAACGCTGAAACAATCTGTAACACACAACTGTCTCAAAACCTACCACACCGTGACAGAAAATGTAATTGACCAAATGAAACTACTGCAAATGGTCAATTAATTCAAGCCTCCGCGAGCCTATGGTGCATTCAAGGATGTACGACTGCACGGACATGTAGACCTACCCCGAACGGAAGGGCGGGGGAGGGGGCAGTACAATTTTGTGTGAGGACATCACTTAGCAGGCATTCAATGGAAGATCAAAGCAAAGACTGAATAATATTTTTAGTCCAGATTGTGAAAATGGGAGGGGGGAGGGTGTACGATACCCAATCAACAACGAACCTCTGGTTTTGCTGCCAAACTGTAAACAAATGTTATAAAAACTTCCCGACCTAAAATTCGAACATTCCCAAATGGTTTCATCACAACCAGATAAACACGGCACGTCATAAGGTATGCGCCCAGTGGAATGATGAGCGACGCCATTCCTCTATATGCGTGTAGTTACACTAGCATAAGTTTTGGAACGAGCGCTGTCAAGCTACGATTATACCATCACCTGTGTACTGAACAAGATTAAAATCATCCGCCTTCGCTAATGCACTAGCTCTTAGTGATCAGATATTCCTCCAGCTACTCTGCTTATTACAACGTGTACTAAATACAACAACCACAAGAAAAACACACATCGATGAATCGGCAAATTAATAAACGGCAATATATTACTGTAGCTTTGGACTGAACTTCTCCACAGCAAACTCCACACTACTCTTCAACATGTCCATGAAAAACCTACAACAGCAGCTGCTGCTACACTGATCGAATAGCAGTATGATTGCGCAATGAGAAGTATGAGGTTACAGAACACTTCAGAACAACAACAACTAACACAGAAGTAAAAAGTCCCACTGCAAGTAAGTCTCTCTCCCAAAATTTAAAACGGGGATATCCATAATACGAAACAGAAACGCTGCCCACTCGCCCACAGTGCTCAACAGACAAGCAAACACTCAGAATGGCTAGAAAACTGTAGAATCAATGCGCAGACATTGCTGCTCGTTACTGCAGAAGGCCGGCGGACTTCATGAATTAAGAGGTACACAAATTTTCCAAGAATCTAGGAGCCACATCGAAGGGTGACCTGAGGCATGTACCACACGGTGGCCCCAAGACAAGGTGCTCCGGCACACAACTCATTCGCTCTGGCGACCTGGAGTCCAGGATTTAAGCACCCGTGCTCCAAATGTCGCCGCGTGCCCACTGTTTTAACACAAATTACCACGCTTATACAGACCGGAGTATGTTAACGTCCTGTCTCACAGAAGCATAATTTTTCCTGCCGTGAGACTTGGGAAGAAAACAGTCTGAGTACGCGGTGTTCGAGAAAACAGTGCTGAGGACGATATCTCGGTCCAACAGAGACGAGGTAACAGCGGAACGGAGGAGACCGCATAATGAAAAGCTTCAGCAGCTGTTCTTACCAAACGTTCGGGTGATCAATCAAGAAGAATGAGATGAGAGGGGAACGTGGCACGTGTGGAGGGGACAGGTGCATAAAAGATTTTGGTGGAGAATCCTGAAAGAAAGAGGCCACTTAGAAGACCTAAGCGTGGATGGGAAGGAATAATTAGAATGCATCCTAAATACATAGGAGGGAAGGTCATGGACGGGACTAATCTGGCTCAGGACAGCGGTAGTGGCTGATTGTTGTAAACACGGTGCTGAACCTTCGGGTTCCACAGAAAACGGGGAATTTCTTGACTAGCTAAGGCACGGTTAGCTCCTCAAAAACGCCTCTGCTCCATGGAGTTAGTTATTTCTTGTCTTAGTACCAGTTTTAAATGGGTACAGGCACCTGTGCAGCAGTACCTTCTACCGACCAGAAAAGCAAACACGAGTGAAGATTTCACGCTGTCCGCACAGCTGTTTTATCGTGTTCTACCAGGAAAATCGCCTTAACAAACGTTTGACGAATTTCGGAAGTGTACTGTCTAACCAACCACCACAGAACGGCACCGAACAACGCATTACTTGGCATAAACGGCACGCTTTAGCCTACGGCTTATTTCAACGCCATTACAATATCTCTCAGACTGCAGAGCGTCGAGCGGTTGTGTGTGTGCCATACCACCATGTCGAGTATGAACAGCGTAGTCTATACAGCGACTACACATGGGTCGGAATGTCCGGTGTTCGACGCTCGGTAAGAGGTTTCTTCTCTTCCCAAAAACCGTCCACACAAGCTCTGGGGCCTACCAGCCTCCTACCAAATTAGTACTAGGGTTCTTTCGCGCGGTAAAGCAAAGGATGCGTCACGTTCATCACTCACCCAAATCCAGTGCCGAAGTCAAGAATTCGTGCAGCCATACAACTACTCTTCTAGGCGCCTTTATGGCGTGAAACGCGACAACTCTACCTTTATAATACTAAGAAATTAGAAACACCGTGGTCCTACGATCCCGTCATTTGCCAGGAAGGACTGAAAAATACTTGCCAGGAGTCAGCGTATCGGCCAGGATTCGAATTGGTCGTCTCCTTACTACACGTCAGGAGCATCACCGCTTGAGAACCAACTTGATACAGTAAATTCTGCTATTGCGCGTTCTTAGTCCACGCGCGACTACTAATGAGGCTAACGCTGCTGTACGATGCGAACTTCCGCATACGCGTGTTGGATGTTAAGCAACTTCAGCAACCAGGGTGAAGATATCGCGCCCTATTTTTTTCTATAACCCTTATTACTTTTATTACGCAATTTTCTATAACGCGAGGTTTCGCAAGAACGCAAGAACCGCGTTATACCACGACTGACTGTACTACCACCTTGCATACATTTACCGACTGTAAAATAAAGTTCACCCTAGAAGTGGCCATTAAGGCCCAGAGAGGGACTAGAGGTATAACTCTACTCCATCTTTAACCCCGGCGCTAGAAAGGGGTGGGTTGTTGACACCACGCCCCGGCCGCTTTACTTCCGGGAAAGACACCGGGTACCCGTTGTACAGGTTGCTGGATGGGCCCCAAGGACGGTATGGACGGGTACGGAAAATCTCACCCCCGCCGGGATTCGATCCCCGGACCATCCAGCCCGTAGCAAGTCGCTATACCGCCCACGCTATCCCTGCCCACTTTTACCGACTGCGCACAGTTCGAAATTTGTAACGACTGGCGGACACGTGGCCACAAGTTAACACTGTAAGCCCGCATTCCAGCATCAAACACCAGGGACCTGACAGTGCTTAATTCTGATTTACAATTTGATTTCAATCGAAGCTCGGTGCCTCAAACGTCACAGTTAAGGCCAGATATGTAGTAGCAGCATACCGTACTGCTGTTATCTCCAACGGAGTAATCTGGAAGCGGAAACTGTCACAAGGAAACTGAAAAAAAAAAAGCACAAGTCGGCACTTCCGTATCGCGAAGACAGTAGCCGCTAAACACGGCAGTATACAGGGACTAACATACCCTGTTCAATCTACTTAATTACATTTCCGGGTATGCCACGGGACTGAACATCGAACTACTGACTGTTCTTTATGTGCCGGGAACCGCATTGCAAAACACGCCCACCACCTCTTTCAGCGGCACGCTAATATTAATTATATGGGCTACACAGCCGAACTCGGTTATAGCGTCACTGAGCGAATTGAATACATTGTGTCGTTATAACCAGGGAGTATAACGTTACGGTCAACAGCGACGGCTTAATTGGTAGCACGGAATACCTGACGCTTCAGGCGTGGGGTCGCATAAACGGCTAAACCGATGTCGTTATAACTGGTGTGTGTGTGTGTGTGTGTGTGTGTGTTTTTTTTTTGTGGAAACGGCCCGTTAAGGTAAAACACATCATCAATGAAAAAGCAAATTAATTACGTTCTTGATAGCCAACCTAACACATTACGTACCGCGGCAGGTTTGTTTATAATTCTTTTTCGGCTTGATACCTACAGTAATATATCAAACGGGGGTCACTGCCATGGCAAACGTTTCGCATGTGACTTATTACTGATAAGACAGAAGAACTGCCTTGAGAGAAAACTACACAGGCATGCCGACGATCCGAGGATGTGCTACACAGAGATACACCATCCCCATTTCTACAGATCCCTAGCACACATCTTTACTGTAAATGACAACTTACGTGCACTTCGCTTCCCTTCCCATATTCACCACTAGCTGCGCCACTGACTGTACATTTATATTCTACAAGAGTGCAGGTTAACCTTGATCCGAGCGACAGAAGTCAAGCAGGAATGCCAACACGACAAAGTAAACCCACTTGCAGTCACGCATATACGCGCACAACGAAATGAAAAAACGCTGAACTGCACGGTGAAGGCAGACATTACAGTGCAATAACCGACTTCTTACACACCATAAATACAACTCAAGCAGTCTTTTAATTACGTACTTCACTACCGTGCACTGCATCCATCTCAACACATTCCCTTTAATAAACGCTGGCATTTCAGAATCCATGAGCATGATTTCGTCACTACACTAAAAACGATAATTTCATGGTGGAAAAGGCCTTGAAAAGCTATTGGTCGCTTGGCTAGCGAAAAAGCACCCCCTCACTTATGGAACCAGAAGGTTTACTACAGTCTTCGCTTGAACCTTTTACAGACGAAATGTGTCTGTTTTATATAAGGACTCAGTGCGTACCGCGCTGTAAACACTCTCCACTTCGGTTATAAAAACCAGTCTCTTAATGTTTTATAAGGCAAACGTTGCTGTTTGTTCTGAGATCCGTACAAAACACATAAACGCAATGTGGGCACCACGCAGAATTTTTAATGTTAAACCTGGCGGTACGTAAAGTTACCGCTAGGCTTTAAAAGGTTAACACAGCGCCACTGGTCCCCTCATGAGCACCATGACGGCAGAACACACACACACGCCACCCCGTTATGCCTGACACCCTGTTCGTTATTCGTCTCCCGGTCACGCCAGGATCTCCCAAGCTGTCCCTTCCTTTCAAGTCTCGGCCAAATTCGATAGGGCTTAGGCATTTCGCATCTACCCTTGCGTGCTAGAAGTCTCACCAGGCTCATTCTACTTGATTTCGTCTCCGTCACAGCCGTACTTTCCTGTTACGCCGTCCGCTATAAGGTCCAACTACGCCTCTCCGCGCCGGAATTGTGCTGGTCTCTGAATGGGAGAGACCAAACACATCACAGCGCCCATCAGGCCGACAAGAATGATTAACAGTGCCGCATTTTAATCTTTAGGTTAAGCTACAGCGCTTAGACGCGGAATAACTCAGTTGAGCCAGAAGTAGCCATTTTTACGCAACACCTGCTCACTCCTGTCACCCAATTTGTACAATAAACAAAAGTCCTGCAGCACTTTTAATGACACTGCTGAGGCAGTGACGCTGCGACACGCAACCCAGACGACAAAAAGCTGAACCTCAGTAAAATGTATGGTTTACACTTCAAGCCAAGTAGGAAGGACATGGAATTAGCCCCCTTCCTTCGCAGCTGACAGTTACACACAACATACAACGGCATTCTGGCTTTCAAAGTCAAAATTCACTAAAAGGGCCTAAAATTTGTAATGCTATATCCCAAATGTCGAATGTGTGTATATCGGCAAATTTCCAATATGCTGCACTCTAGTGTGTAGCTATATTAAATGATACAACACTGCCCAATCATGATACACCTACACTGCACGTTTGGCAATAACAATGCATCAGAAACATCTGGGATACATCGTTAATGTTGGCCCTGCTTTGTGCCCTCCGCACAGTGCGGCAGTGGGACGGGTCACCTGGACCTGGCAGACGGTACTTACACTACCCCCTTCGCTGCCGGCCTGCCTGCACTACTGATCTAAATACTCTCTCTCCATACCCACCTCGACCCTGATGATTTAGCTAGCACGTCCCTCAGAAACGTCGGCAACAAAATAACCCAATGCCGCCATTGTGTGTTTCCTAAAACAGGGCCAATATTAACATACCACAGAGTAAACTGAACACTGAATTTACTTCACGGTTGTAAACAGTGCCATGTACTCACACGCACAATGATCCCGCAAATATAACTGAAATCTATCGTGCTTCTGCTAAATAAGTAATCCCTGTCCAGTTTGCCTCTAACTTACCACCCGAGGTAACACCTGGTCAATGCAGCAAAAACCAATCAATAACTGGTAACGACGTATGCCAGTGACGCCATAAAATGTTTAATCTACGCACACTGGTTACAGATAAAATCCAGACAAAGTGTTTACACTCAATTAATTAGTGTAAACACCCGCACAGTGGCAAAAGCAAACAGCTCAATGTGGGGGCAAAGCGACTTGCAGCTGGGACGTACCAGGTTCCAATCTCTGCCGGGACACCGTCTATCCCCATTATTCTCGTGGTTATCCTCAGTCCCACCACAAAAATGCTCGTACAGCACCTCGAAGCATACCACACGTCCTTTGCCATTCACCATCTGAAGCTAAACAGCCTAAGCTACTGAGACCGTTGCTAAACAAATAATAAACAGAACATACACTTCAAACGTCTCCCAGTGCTTCTCTCTCCGGGTGCAAATCGGACTATCCTTACGAGATATAACGCACTCTTTCACTCTCGATGCATCTTTTGTCACCTTAAATCTTAATTTTTCCCGCTGTGATGAAGACAAACATTCAAAGATTCTCATTTCTTATCAAACCGAGTCTTTCTTATCCTCCTGAAACGGTACTTCTGAAGTTTGAATCTTTGCCTTCTTTTTATATTTCTCAGTATCGCTGTTTGAATTGCCTATGTTAGCATCGAATGAAACAATGCATGCCATACTACTACAAGACACGTGTAAAAGGACATTCTTAACCTCGTCAGTAGATGGAGGTTAATGGTCAGCCTAACGCTCGGCCGATTTGAACCGAAGAAAAGGCTCCGGTACCCAATGGATGAAAAGCTGGGTGCGACTTACAGCCCGTACGGACCCAACAAACAACGGAACCATTCCCCTGTATGGAATCGAACCCAGACTACCAGGTCGTCCAGTACGTATCCTAAAGTCACTATAACAACTGAAGTATTACAAGACAGATGTCAATATTTACTGTCGCTGTGCGGAACAAAATTCTAGAGCGACTTCCAACTAAATACTGTATTGCACGAACCGATACAGCTGTCAGCTGCAACTGGACGGGGAGGGGAGGGCCAGGTTCGACTCCTGGAAAGAGAAAGAATTCCCAACATCGGCTCTTATCTGGAGCCCACGCAGCCTCGTACCCAATGAACACCGTTCACTTTTACGCAGTGCCCAGCTTAGGCACGCCGCTGCGCTACAGGAATACATCACATCCTACCGCACGTGCATCTTGACGGTGCGAAGTACCGTAACTTTCTGTTTCCTTACAGTTTAACCCACTTACAAAATATCAATAAGTAACGATAAGCCAACAACCATAAATGTCTGAAGTTTCTGACACTAAAATAGGTATCTTGGGAGAAATTTCACGTAACGTGGTCGACCTTACCGATACGCAAGTAAGCTGAGCTTCTGTTCGCGTTTCCATGGCAATTCGACGAGCCCTTAACTCAGGCTAACATTCTGCATTCTCTGGGTGGAGAACAGAAATATGGCCACTGAACTAATACGTACTGTGATTAACGTCTTCCCTGAGATTAGGCGATTACACAACAAGAATATGCTGCCATCTTCGCTGTCGGGCCAAGTTCAAGTATTCAGGACGGCCCATATAGACAGGCATCGGCGGGAGAAAGATCGTAACCGCTAAACTTAATGAATCCCAAAAACGCCAAAGTGTTTCCCAAACCCAAGCCCTTTAAACACAAAAAAGTCATGTAATGGAAACGCAACATCATTAACTTAAGTACACATAATATGGGATAGAGGCGTAGCAGAACAGCACCCCCGGCTTACGTAACACATCGACATTAAACAACGTTGGAAGTGTACGGCCGGAGTGAATATTACAACACGTTCATGCCACTACAATCGTACGAAGAAAGCTACAACCGGTTTGTAACACTCGAGTGCAGCACTTGCACTGGGACACTGTTCTGCGCACTCAGTTCCACTTTCTGGTACACAGGATTTAAATGACACGTTTAGTTTAATTTCCCCTGATTTGCGTACGGGGTGAACACGATACGGATGCGAACGTTCATGCGTGCAAAAAAGCATGTAGGTCTTCATGTACTGTGGCCCTCAATTTAAACAAAAACTAGCATCGGTAGGCAATTTTTCGAAAATCTCTCCAATATCAAATTTCACTAAAATCCGTTAATCTATTAACACAGAGACAGCGATCCATCTGCGACCGGGAAGCGCAGAACGCACGGACAGACGGAAGGATTTCTCGGAAGGGGTGAGACCTTCCAAGGAAATACAGCCGTCAGTCGGTTGCGCGGTGAGCGTAAATCGCCCCACCCAGTACCACAAAATTCATTAACTGAAAACGGTTGGGTAACCACTGAAAGACTATTATTACCATACACACAGCAAAACTCCACGGCACACCCGTAACAATTCTGCATGTTACAAAAAAACCTAACGATATCATTACACACTTACAAAGGCGGTATGCCTTTTATACACCTGAGGTCCGATTTTGTATCGCTGACTTCCACCGCACAACTATACAGCACTGTTGATAACTAGCGCCTATGTATGCCTAACTGGCGACCGAGCAAGGTTGACACAAAGGTGGTACAGGACAATTCGTCACCATACCCTTGCTAGGAATTGTACTTAATCCGCATGGCCAGAAGGAGAAAATTAAATTCAGATCAGTGGAGTAGAAGCCAGCTGTTTATAACCCAGGGAGGCGTGCAACACGACAGAACAGACCACATATATGCCATGCAGAGGGGCGGCGCACTAACACACGAGCAGCAGAGTGCGGTAAGGGGCGGGTGCAAGCACTATGTTTTAAAATTTTACACAGTTTCGGCAGCTAACTCGGTCTCCGTCTTCAAGGCCAGCTGGCGAACGAAATTCGTCACTAAAACGGCAATGGCACACACCCCGATGGGAAAATGGATGACTCAAAACTGCGAACTATATTCATCGATCTTTACAGCCGAATACACTGCATATTTTCATTCTATTTTAGCAACTAACTTCACGCAATACAGTCTTTCTTGACAAAGCAATACTGTTTTGAATCTGTGACTTTTATTTAACCCTACTGCAGCCTATGTGTACGTTACGGTTCTTGTTTAGTTCACAATTATGCATTTATATATATATATATATATATATATATATATATATATATATATATAACACATAGCTCTAATATAAAGCAGGTAGCTAATGAGTACCTAGTAACGTACATCTAGTATTACAGTTTCTGGCGTGTGTTCTTAGTCTAATAACTTCTCATAAACATAGGAAACATATCTGTAGAACGCATTATCACAACAAGATCGTCTGAAGACTTCGCACGGTGGTTGCTGGTATATTTTGGTACCCGAAAATACAGCTCCATGTTTACAAGAGCAGGCCCCTTACCTCTATCCTGCGCCAAACACAGTTAAACCCGGGTATGTCATGAAGGGGACAGAATGTTTCGTGTCGTTATAAACGAGTGTTGTTATAACCGAGGTTTTTAATGTTATAGTTAACACTGACGAATTAATTAGTACCACCGAGTATTTGACGCTATAAACGAGGTGTCGCATTAACCCATGTCGTTACAACCGGGTTCGACTGTAATTCATTTCAGTAAATATTTTTTCCGACATCCGGTTGAGGCCGGATACTACGGCGCAAGTCATAACGGACATTACTATCTATCACTCATGGTGTGCTTGCACACTGTGCATATGGTTCCGCCATGAGGCGGCCAAAATTCAGGAGCGGTGCCTGCAGGGTATCGAGTTAAGCGCTAGTGCACTGACGCAATGAATTCAATTAACCTTTATTATTCGTACGAACTTAAACGGTAATAGACCAATCACACTTCCGCAATAATCGCCTGGTAACTGCCTGCATACTGCCGGGCGTCTGATACTACGCTCCTACTAAGCACACGCCATTTCGCTTCTTATGCCAGAATCGGCTTCCATTACGCATTGTCAACTGCTGCCTCGTTCTGGCTTAGCGTTGTGACACACCCTAACATTCACACGCAACCGCAGACGAAGACCTGTGGCTTGTTCAGCTCGAATGGCCCGGGTGGTCACGACACCGGTCCGCTTCTTCCAATGCACCTTTCTTCATGACTTTCGTTCAAGCGCTCCGTAATCTCTCTACCAAAATGTTCAGACGGTACGACATGTACGAAAATTCGTCCCCTTGCCGCAATAAACACGTCCTCTAAACAATGCGTAGTTTTTTCTCCAATTTCATCGAAAAAGCACTGTTAAACTTCCCTCGACAAAATGTTTCCCCGTATTCCAGACTGTTCAAAATTGTTCAAATTTACTTTCTACTGCGTCATTCGGAATTTTTTAGCCTCTAAGCATGAAAACTGTGTTCATATCATGTTACATAAGCCTCGTGAATAGAAAGTAAAGTACCTGTGGTGGCAGCAAATCGCAAAATTGAGCATGGCCCGCGTGACCTCCAGGTAAGAGGAGCTGCACTCAGTGGAAAGCAATATGGATACAAACATCATCGTACGGAGCTCTCCATATCTGTGGTTTCTTCATGGAAATTATACGTACATGTACGTTGGGGCGTGCTCTGCACTGCAGTGCATTCTAAGCATCGCCTTCTCCAAGCCATGATTGCCCATATTCTGAATTCTCTTGCTGGAAAGAAACAGACTCCGTCAACTTCACGTGCGCATCTACGACAGGCACATTGCCGCTTGCATTACACTGCAACAACCCTACCGTACACACAGTTCATGCCTGCATATTCCCCCGGGGCGCCCCCCCCCAAGGGCTGCGCACATTTCGAGCAGTACTTCTGTGCAACGTAATCAAACCGGCACAAACTTGCAAGCGGCCTAAGAGGATCGACGAATTACAGCAGTGCCGGTTATCTGCAACAGCACTGAACTCCATCAAGGTCACAGCTCAACTCAACCGTCGTGTCAAACCGACCCTTTCACTACGAATGGCCTCTACAAGGCAATTCTAAAAGCTGCTCCACTCGTCGCAGAACCAGTACATTTAAAAGGCCACAAAACATCACAAAATTACTGAAAGTTAAATATACGCTTTTTAATTCCTTCCTGCCAAGAGTAGCTTTCCGTACCCTCCCCCACCCCAAGTCTGTCATATTTCTGAGTTCCTAACATGAAAAGTGCGCAGAACCATGGCTCTGCAATCAGTCGATCAGCAATACAACTCTACAACGTCAAAACTTACAGCGTTTCTTCGTAACATTGCATACATCACACTAAACACCGCTGCTACTGAAATGCCACTCGAAATCATACGCGCAAAACAGCAGCACGCCTATCTACGTACATCGAGATCGTCAGTTCTGCGAAATTATAAATACATAACTTCACCTCAGAAGGACCAACTTAAATAATGTAAGGATCTCGTATTTACGCCGACTCATATGCGCTGTAAGAAATGTACACAAAAGTCCGGAAGTCAATAAAACGGAAATACCATTCCATATCAAATGCTTGGTGAAATGGGCAACCTTGCGATAAGCAGCATGAAGTATGAGAAGCCACTCCGCGAAACAGTGGAACAGCAGAGAATAAATACCGGAATGTACACAGCAGGGCACATAGCATCTACAACGCGTTCAATTGGCCAACAGTACCGAACTTACACTGACACACAAAGCTAACACAACGAACGGACACAAATGTGCAGTAGTCTCACAAAACCACAAGCAGCAGTTGGATGATGGCAAAGAAAGTGTCAATAGTGACTAGACGTGGCCACATCTCAATGCAGTGTAACATCAGAAATGCTGTAAATACTATCAGCCTTTCAACAGCCTGCCGGTAGCACGGAAACTGCAAACAGTGACCAGGTCTCAAATAATTGCCAGGTATGAACATAAATATGGCTGCGTCTCAAAGAAGTGCCGGTGTTGGCACTGACTCTGCAAACAGTGACCGGGCTGTTTGTACATAAGTGCATACAATGACGGGAAACAGGTACTGCCAGCGGAGACACCAGACAGCTAACGGCAATAGCAGACGCGGACTATCACTGATCACTGACACTACACCAACAGGCTAGAGCGCAGAGTGGCCTGGTTTGAAATTGCAGCGACAGGAAACTAACTACCAGTGCCACAGAAATGTCGCATTCGAATATTTACAACACACAAAAACACACAGTGTTCCATTACCAAACCAGTAATGTACACCAAAGAGGAAAATAACCTCTGGAACTTGAGTGACTTACGAGATATTATGGGAGACGCAGCGAGAAAGAAGGTGCTGAAGAGGTATCTGTTGAAGCTTTTTCTTTTTTGCAGGAGAACTACATCAACATAAGGAGCGGGGAAAAAACACGAAAATAAAAAGGGGATAAAAGGAAAGAGAGTAGTGGAAATCACAAAACTCATTGGAGCAAGAGTGTGAATTGCAAATCGTGCTGCAGAGCGCCTTGTAGCATCAAACAAGTGAAAATCATTTCCGACAGAATAAATAAAGCTGCAACTACAGCACGTTTCTGAACAGATTTACGTGTCACTAGCGAGACACGATACGACAACTTGACATCCGCAGTGACAAGTATCGATACCCGGCAACGGCTTCCCGCCTTAATTCGTCAGTGCGAGTGTGGTCATGCGAAAGGGATTCAAGTTCAGGGGAGCACAAAAGGGAAGGCATGGTCCAGTACACTGCTAGTCACCTGACGTACAGAAGGGTAAGGGTGAGGGAGAAATGAAACCCTGACAAGGAACTTTCCACACATCCTTCGACTTCACTCCCATTTGAATTTTGGCAGCAACCTTTGTGGCCTCTGCTCACATATAGCCTATTCATAATTTGATTCTGTCACTTCCATATTCAAAACATTACACTGAGAAAACTTAAGGCTGAACATACGTAGGAGTATGTTCGAACAAAAAGGCAGACAATGTATGCACAACGTAACATTGTGGCGCGTTGGCGCAAACACTGTTGGAATGGAAACGCAACCATCCGCTGTTTGTGTATGGTTGGGCTGCACGTCACTATCAAAAAGGAAGCTGCACAAAAATGCTTTTATGGCGACTTTGTATCACAGACAATGAAATGTACTTTGGCCTTCCTGTAAAGTGTCCGATATTTTTGTGCGATTTTAACCTACTCTGGAGTCTCAACTTAATACAAAAAGTACCCAATATCAAATTTCACGGAAAGCCATTCAGTGGGAATCGCTCTGATATGTGCAGGCAGACGAACATAATGAAACTAACTGGCGAATAAAGCGCCTATGCGAACGCGCCCAAAAACCGTCCAAACAATCGTGGTCAGGATTATGCAAATTATCTGCGAGCAGGACACCACAGTACAACGACAACTACAAGTTCGCAGACCGAATGCTGATTCGTCTAACGAGGCACCATTTCCAGGCCGACTGTAGGGCCCACCGCGACTCACTGTTAAACACAGTACGCTGAAGATAACAGAATGGGGCTACCCAAGACCTAACTTCTATCGTCACACCCCGTGAACTAATGTTTATAAGCTCAGAAGCGCATTTCAATTCCTAATGTATCGGCACGTTGATTAAAGCATTACTCTACGCCATGCACTGTAATAAATCTTCGAATGCGAAGTACCTACGTGCCGTGTGCACATCGCATAAATACAATAACCCCTTGAATGAGAATTGGTACGGAATATAATCTTTCCAAAAAATTAAGCAAAAATTTTCCCCTGTAGACGCAGACTTCATTTTCACGTTTTCCTCTCCAACCTCTTCTTTCGGTACCCAAGATCGATTCCAGGCTTCTTTATCTTAACTTCAAAACGTTGTCAGCATCACAAAAAATTCGTGACACGAATTATCAAACCACCGTCAGCGAGGTTAGAACGTGCGATCGCAGTGTTTAGAAGGGTTAAGACTGAATGCGCCTTCGATAACGGGGTAAACAGAATCGGCAAAATTCACTGTCGGGTAAAAATCAAAATATATCGCGGTATATAAAGCTCAGAACCACCCTGTAGAGAACATAAAACAGGAATATTTTTCATGCGAAAAATAAATAATGGAAAAAGATCGAAAACAGATTACGAATATAGACGCTGACAGAGAATAAGTGATATATTCGTGCAATACTTCCAGCGTAAGGAGAGAAAACAAAGAAACAAGCCTGGTCTGAATATACGACAACCTTGGGAGATCCTGCAACACAGCTTACCGAACTGCCTTCGCTTGCATACAGGTAGGTCTACGCCAGTGCTCGACGCGCATACAGCAGACACGACTATCTATTTCACCAGTGACTCGACAGATTTGGCACTTCAAAATTACTGTCTAATCGTCAAAAAGTTCAGCATTAATTTATATACGAGAATATAATCCGAACTCAGTTCCACGTCTTTATCCTACTGACAGCGTTACATAACGCGCATCGCGTCTTCGCCTGCTCAGAAGCCTCTTCGAATCCCGTTCAGGGCAAGGCTGTCACGGTTTTCCTGTACCGTATCGTACTGTGTAAGCGGAGACTTCGCAATGGATCGATCCATCGTCTAGGGCGTCCTACGAAATCAGAACATCTGAAGTACTCGTCTTCGTCGTCCACCGCAAGTATCCAAGTATCCTAGAACTGTTTCAAGAGAGATGTGCATTTGTTTGCGTCCAATAAATGGACCCGTTTCCCCGCATCATTTGTGTAACTTTCGGGGTGGACATGGCAAACTATTCACTTCGAAGTTTCTAGTTCCTTCCCCTGCTTGGAACGGAAGGAACAAGTTCTGCCAAACAACATACGTAATGTCGTACCGTCTGTTGCAAAAGTTATCGGGATAAATATGATGTTTTCTAACAGCAGGAAGGCGGGACGGAGGGGCTGGAAATTGAATACAAACACATACCGGCAGAATGGGAGAGAACGTCACGACACAGATGAGAAACAAGATTTTGGGAAACATGACGCGGCCCAGGCCAACTTCAGAACAAGAACGACACACGAAGGCATTATAACCACGCCCACAAATGCAATGTCATGGACACGCCACATAGCATGGCCTCTCTGGTAATGACGTAACTGCTACACGGCGAGTGCCAAAAACTAGCCTCACGCACGACTCGATACCCAAATTCAACATTAACAACTCCATTCACATTTACGCAGCCATTTTGTGCTTTCATTCTTACGTCTGGCTGTAAGTTTCTCATTTTAACGCAGTGTCGCACAAGCCACGTGAACTCGCCCAAGTACCGCCTGGCCGACACTGTGTACATCCTTACGTACACGATGTAGTCCTTGACAGCAGAGACACATACACATCCGCCTATTTCGTCAAACGGTTCAACCAAAGGGGTAGATGAGTCTATTTCATGTTATAAATTAATAATTTGTAGGAAATAATCCACTGACAGATCAGTCCACCGCAAGACCTGCAGGCACAGAGCAACGCAGACAAGCAAGCACTAATATTCGTGTGTCAAGCAGGACTAAACCCTGAGATATCACGGTCTGAACGCGTTAGACTGCGACACACGTTGCGGGACTAGCTTAAAATGCAAGCAGATGCCCAGATAACAACAGATCACATCGGTGTTTAAATTCGCTCTTCAAACGAAATGCTACAGTCGCCCCTTACGCACTGAAAGTTCTAATTACCAGCTATTATTCGATTAATCGAATGGCCAGTCCAACTACAATCCTACAAAAAAAATACTCCCTATGAAAGTAGAAGCTTGTTAATTAAGCCCCATGAAATCAAGACACATGGGGAAGTGGAAGAAAACTCCATGCATGGAAGACCTAGGACTAGACACGCGTGAGTGGTCAGCTACTCGCCCTGATCGTTTTACCCCCGTAGAAATGGCCCTCGGTGTCCTTTCGATAGGACGGGAACTGCGCCACAAACCGAGTCTCGACACTGTAAGGAGGACATATCCTGTTCATGACAGGAGTCGAACTGCGCCTGCCAAGACTCCCTAGACTAGTCACTACAACGACTGTTCTACTACTAGTAGTTTGTCCATAGCCTACGTAAAAATAAAATCCACTATTAACCCAAAAATGGTGCAGGAGTACGTAGACACACTACAAAGTAACAAACGACACACTTCCATATTCAAAATTTCCAATCCCAGTAACACGAAATAATAACTTTTAACTTTATTTCACCTTTTATCGTAAATATTTCACGGATGTGAGATACATATGCGATATTAATGGGCATTTCACGTTGTGTGAAAACTTTTGGTCTTTCAGCCAAAAAGTTCAAACCGAAATGATAAAAATTTGTATATATTTTCTCAGACGCTTGTGCTAATTTTCAAACCTGCCGTCTAGTTTACATTACCTAAAATGGATGAACAGATTCCAGACAACAAAACGGAAGCACAAACATACTGCACACGGTTAAGAAGTAACACAAGACGTGACATTTAAATAAAACAAACACATCCTATCAAACCTAAGCAGGCCCACCAAGCACTTCCTTAACTAAGCGGCAGTTTTTAGAACATTAAATACAATAAAAGCCACTAAACTGATTCTGCCCCGGGCCGTGCTGTATTCGTGTGACAGAAACTGATCTTAAAAGACGCTAAGGCAATGGCGAGAGCTTTCGTTTTTCTTTATTTAACGACGCTATTTCAAACGTGCAGACTACAGCCCATGTCACAAGCAATGATGGCTGCGAATTATGAATTCCATACGATACTATCCTACCATTACACGCATAGGATTAAGAAAAACACGATAAACGGCCCAGGCGGGGATTCGAACCCGTGACATAAATTCCAAGTAACAAATCGCAATACTACTTTCGGGTTCCTACGTGCACGTTATTAGGCACAATAAACATGTCCGATACAGGAACAAGGCCTGCGCAGCTCACAAAACAAAAATGAAAGAATTACCTACTAAACCTCCATAGTGACGCAAGAGTTTTGTAGTCACTCATAAAACAGCACTATTAAAAATGCTGTTAAAGATGGAAGAGAATAGATTTGGCAACGTCCCTTTATTTCAACCCGTCTGAAACTAATGACAGGAAACAGCCAATGTTAAAAGTGACAGTACGCGCTACGTTGCCAGACGTGGCCAGCCAACATCGCTCGCTCCCGTAACGATGTGCTAACTTGACTTACTACGACGGGACACGTACTGAGGAGCAACGTACGTAAATACAGCGATGACTTCATTCCAAAAAGCCAAACAGTACTGCGGATACTACCTCCCGCTGCTTAAAATACCGGCAACCGACGGTCAGTCCTAGCGACTATGCTGCGGGCAGCACAGTTAAGCAATCAAAGTTCGATTACCGGCAGGGACAAAAGCTTTTTCACCTCACCGAAGTGTCAGGACGGGCTCTGGAATCTACCCAGCCTCCAAGTCATTTGGTGCGGAGACCGAATAAGGCGTGTCTAATTGACCACTCACATCATCTAATGCCACAGTTAGAATAAAATAAGCTCTACCTCCACTCCCCCCTACACATTCAAGACACAGAAAGGGTTAAAACAGAATTCCAAGGACATGGCACTAATCCTAGCCCTATCGGGTACCGCCTCAGCTTCTTCGTACCGCATACAAAAACGTCAGCGTGTACCGCCGACACGATTCAACGATATCCATCAGTGGCGCTGGGGTGACTTTTCATTCTGGACCCTACAGATTCAATTTCTACATCACACGAGTCCGCAGAATAGGCATGAAGTTCTTAACCACCGCGCCATGTAATCTTGGCTGCTGAGTGGAAGGGTGAATTTCTGCTGGTTATTAATCTCGGCACTACATGAAACTGAATGGTTTGATCCTCGCTTTATCCCAGGTACCAATTCGACAGAAGGACAGACGGACCACAGAACCGGTCTGAACGCGGCAAAGAGAATCCCTGCCTCCAGCGGGAATTTAAACTGGTCAGGATGTGGGAACACCAGCTTATGAAATTTATCTGTAAGGAAACACAGCTAATGGCAGTTATTTGAAAGTGTACATAGCGTCACGTCTGTGATATGGGTTAGCAGCTAAATTGTACTCAGTGTCAAGTCACCCTGTTGATTTGACACGCAGCAATACTAGTCTTGCCTACAAATTAATATATGAACACGAAAGAACGAAGTACGCAAACAAAAGTAACTGGAGTACATGTTACATATGCTTAGTCCTATGTGCTGGCCGACAGGTTACACCCGAAGGTCAAATGAACCAACTGGCGGGCAATTTCGAGTCCCACGGGCCGAAATAACTCGAAGTGGCTGGACAACCAAAGCCAAGATATGCCTCGTTTCAGGCTCCTGCCGCAAAGTTTCGAAGCCCACAAACGTCCAGAAGACCCAACTAATACACGGCCGTGAAATGTTCACTTGCAAACTGAACTGAAATCCATTCAGTAGTGTCGCGGATGAAACATGCGGACAGGCTGGTGGACACGTTCAATAATATACGTTCGTTTCCACAAACACGCAGAACATACCCAATGACAGCGCCCGCCCCCAGACACATCATTAATCCACAGCTGTAAACATAATTACAAACAAGTGAAAAACAACCAGGACAGCAAAACGAATAAGTACAGTTTTAAGACGTTGGCATATAAAATTTAAACGTAAATGAGTGATCTAAAACATTTACACTAAAAGAAACGAGAACAAAGAGACATTAGAATGCGGCTGAAAAAGGTGTACAACACAATGTAGCAGGCTACAAAAAATCCAAAAGACCTTGGCAGTTTACTACGCTTGCTTTCAGTTTGCTTAACCTTTTAAAGCCTAGCGGTAACTTTACATACTACGAGGCTTAACTTTAATCAATTCCCCAAGGTGCCCATATTGCGTTTATGTGTTTTGTATCTATCTGGAACAATCTGCAACTTTTACCTTACATGTCATCAAATGATTGGTTTTTAAACTGAGGTGGAGAGTGTTTACTGCGCAGTACGCCCTGAGTCTTTATATTAGACAGAGTGCGTTTCGTCTTTAAAAGGTTAATGCATTTATGGCTACAAACAAAGTGGACTTTATTACGCTTCATCAAGGCTGAGAATCGGAATTGCCCGATAAAGGTCCCTCATGCTGAATTTAAATATACTCAAAACGTTCAGACGCTAACACTAATTGAAGGATGAACAGACATGGCCCCAACATACGCCACTCTCTTTACGTAGTAAACTCCTGCAAATGTTACACAAAGCCACGTGTCACAACATTCAAGAATGAAACAAATACGAATATAATAAATTACTATTACATACGTGGGACTGTCATTCAAGACACTGCATACTGCACCCAACATTTCTAAAACAGGCTGTCGGCAGACCCAGAGCGCACGCCATTGAGAAACTACAACGGCATGCAACGTTGCCCTTGAATGCTGGTACGCCCCTTGCTGCTCCGACAAAAGCGGAGACGTCACGCCAACACACTAGCAGACCGCCATCAACAGACTAAGACCTGGCACGGAGCCATGCGAGAGGACACAGGAAACACACCGAGAGCACGGAAACTGTGGCGAGAAAGAGAAAAGACAGATCGCAAGGAACTATGGGCGACGAACATTCACATGTCCGGCAAGAAAGATGCCAATACCATCAACTGTACCTTAAACCGACGAAAATAAAACTGCAAGCACTAATTTTACGGCTGGAATTTTACATAAATAACACGATATGAGGGAATAAATATGGTGGCAAGGAATCCGCACTCGTTGCCAAGTGCAGAGAACATTTAACCACCACAGGAAACACGACGAGAAAGGGGAAAAGAGCAACGGGAAGAGGAAATACGGCACGATATAAAGATAACGAAGGCCGAAACGAAAACAAAAACGGCACATAAAAGCATCGACGTCTCTTACTCAACCGAATGCAGTCTACCAGCACAGCGACGACCGTCGGGGAAAAAGTACAGACACACGAGTCTATGTCGCCGCATGACATAGTTTGTTTATAGCAGGCCTAAAGTCAAATTTATGCACAGCTGTAACCACATACAACACAACAGAGAACAGCCATATTATCTCACACGCACAAAACACGACTGCACTTCGGCCAAATGTATTTTTAACTCGAATACATCGGTTGCTGGTCACGAACAAGGGACGATCGCCTTTCCGCTGCACAAACCACTGCTAAGGTCAACTGCAAACTCCACAGTCAGTATCCGTATTAAAAACGCAAGCCGTTGCATAAATGAAACGAGTTAATACGAAATGAAAGGCACGGTAGGGGTGGGTGTGAATGGTTTTATCGTATCACTGTTGCATATAAACAGTATTCTACAGCTTACGAAGCCTCACTGTGTTAAGTGACAAGTCTTGGCTGACGTAACTCAATGCAGTGGCACATCGCACTGCCAGTAAAACATCACGTCGTCTCGCCTTTAACCCTTTAAAGAAGAAGCGTATCTGTTTTATATAAGAACTCAGTGCGTACCGCGCAGTAAACACTCCACTTCGGTTATAAAAACCAATCTCTTAATATTTTATAAGGTAAAAGTTGCTGTTTGTTCTGAGATCCGTACAAAACACATAAACGCAATGTGGGCACCACGTAGAATTTTTTATGTTAAACCTGGTCGTATGTAAAGTTACCGCTAGGGTTTAAAAGGTTAACAACCCAGCATGATGTCCAGCAACAGTGAATCTGGAATCACTGGATCAACTGAACAATAAACCCTGCAGTTTCAGGCGTTGGTGTATCTATAAGCGTTAAAACATATTCAGACACACGCGCACACACGATTTTATTGTATACTCCAATTCGTATTACATTTTGACATGTTCCGCCTGAATAAGCTACTCAAATTCATTTCGGATATTGCATACCTGTACGTGTTTTAACTAAACTGTTCTTTACGTGTGTTCTCACCAATTTATGACAGAACATCCCACAACCGGCGTTAAACTACGTTAAGCATATACTGTTACAGCTACGAACACTTCCCCTTTCCCTTATGTTACATCGAGACGTGTCGTTCTGCGCCCTTTTATGCATCAGAATCATTGTCACTGGGAGGTATTACCAATGCAGACCGTACTGGACAGCCTAGAAGTTTACACAGAGTGCCTCCACTCACAGCAACATGCTCTTAGAAATACCGAACACTTGAAATGTATTGTCCGTATTTACCACATTTGTGGGACTGTGTTTAGCATTCAGGCAAACTAGAGCTGGCCATTCTGCACTGAAAGCTTTCAAGCACAAAACGACAGTACAATCGGGATCAGAGAAGAAATCAGCAAATGAGATGGGGGGAACTCAAAGAACCATTCAGAATGAAGACCCGTTCTCTGGGGAAGCAGTGTAAGAACTTCTTAAACAAACCCCAGATACGCAGCTACATGACGTCAAATCCCAAGAGATCGTGCCCTGAAAGAGGGTTACACTCGCCTCCCTTCTGCGAATATGAATAAAAGAGGAAAGGAAAACAACACTACGTAATTGAGAGACGAGGAATGAAAATCAAGATGTAAGGCTCAGTCACGAAGTGGTGGCTACTATGCCATAATTTTAATCCGTCAGTCTGCCAGCGCGGCCAGGAGCGAGAAAAATAAAATTCCGCTCCAAGCAATTCACCTCACGATCTCCCCTCCAACCCGGAGCTTCGACAGATGGTTGTGATGCATGACAGAATCCGTTACTGTTCAGGGTGGGGACGAGAAAAACCAACCGCGTACTTCGTTCCTTCGGCCGCGTTCTAGGAGCTTCAAATGCACCGTGTAAGGAGACGTGGAGGATCCCTCTGCATTGCATTCCCTGTAAAATGTGGCGCTGAGGTCGAGTAAATAAACAAAGAAACTACCAACATTTTCTGTATAAGCTGTCAGAACAGAACACTTTTCATGGAAGCGGTGGGGTGATGAGATTGAAGATCGACTGAAGGGAAGTGTTAGAACAAAAGGATTGCCCCACAGTGATACAGCCTCAGAGTTATGTGTTTCGTGAATTCTGTTCCAAAGGGCTGCCATGAAACTAGGGCTCATCTTCCCATTTTGCACACATTACGGCTCAACGCTTACGTAACACTACAAGCGAATGAATAAGGTTACTTTGTTTACGGGCTGAAAGTATCAGCATTCATTCCGGAATAAAAAAGTGGCAATATTCGGTGTGGGGTGGTCACTGTCTACCACCTTTCTTTCTTTCTTTCTCTCTCTCTCTCTCTCTCTCTCTCTCTCTCTCTCCCGTCCTCAGCCCATACGGCTTCATACAGTGTTTGCCACCAGCCTACTCCTCATCCTTAGACACACAATTTACAGCGGCCAGAAGGGAAAAAATAGGCCAGTATCGTCGCTATTACCCAAGTCCGTCGGTTCACATCCTCCAATAAGAGGCAGTTCAGCTGCTCACTGGGCAAACAGACTGCGACGTTCGGTACCCCGGGCCTCCTTACAGACAGAAAACCCTGCATTATCTAGAGATATCCGTCTCCTCGGAGTTCATACATAACTTTATCGAACACTTATCTGAACGTTACCGGGGATGTTCGGTGTGAATTCAGAGGTGAGGAACAACGGCGAAGAAGATGTGAGGTGCCGCAAACAGGCAAATTCCTCCAGCACGTCGGCACCTTCCTACAAAAATTACACGATATCACATTCCCCTTATGCACCCCGCAATCGTCAGACACTGGACACAACAAATTTGGGGACAGCGAGGCTCCAGGTCACAAATTTCGGATTGAAGGACGCTAAAGAGAAGTACCATAAACCCCGAGCGTTTAATGTTTTTTTTTTCCCCCCAATCTCACTTAGCTTAATCTTGTTCGGATAATTAAATTGCGTCCCTGCTAAGCACACTGCAAAGTCCATATCTGTAAACATTTACCTGATCCGGGCGAATTCTGGAGTGATCTGCAATGGTTGGGGGTGTTTTATGGTTAATGCTTGTCTCCTTTGCTTTAAAACGTGTCGTAAGAGACAATCAACATCATAAAGGACTGAAACTAAACGTCAGACATCAGCTCCCGTATGCGCCCACTATGCGCGGTGAGGGATGTGCGGGGGCAGACATACCATAAAGTAAAATACAGATAACAGTCTGAGGCGTCCAAGAGATTACTAGTTTCTCGGCTAAAACTCCTCTGCTCCACGTGTTCAGAACAACATGAAGTCCGTCACTGTATTCACCACGAATTTTGTTCCCGTCACCCAAAGTGAATTCTTACTACATCCTCCACACAGGAACGCCTTGCCGCGCTGTGTGGCCTGCAAAAGCGACATGGCTAGTCTCCAAACAGCCCGGAAATGTCCCGATCTCGATCAGGAGTCGTTCTGGCGAGAAGCAACAGGTCCCGCAGGAGCTCCACAAGTTTCTGTTGCTCCACCCCACCCTTCGCCCTTCGCTCGACGAGTCGCTGTGTGTGTCACGCAACATCACAGGGCTCCAGTACAGCGCGTCGTTCACATTAAATATGAAGGCCTAAAATTACAGCTCTCTAGCAGTCTCAAAGACGGAAAAAGTTTGCTCACAATGTGTCATTACAACTGGCAACGCAATGCAGTTGATGGAAAACACAGTCATGATACGTCAATAAATAAAACACAATAATTTACAGACACACTGGTTAAATGTGTGGAAGAGGAGTTACTTGAACACAATGCTGATCACGCCAACGGTAAAACAAGACGTAAGTCATGCATGTGAAATGCCGGAAAGGACATAAACGGAAGAAACTAGCTTATCATGGCTAAACAAAAGAAGTACCAACGAGTGTGGGAAAACTAGTCGATACCTACACATTCATGTGCCATGTCTCAAATGTAAACACTGCGCTATACAAAACCCTACCCCTGGGGCCTTCACCCTCGCGGAAGCATCGAAGGTATGCGAGAACAGAATACTGAGCAGAATGTGTGGACCCGAACGAAAGAAACACTAGGCTGGAGAATTCTCCATTATGATCAGCTTCACCACATATTGTTACGGTAATCCAATCAATGACGAGACGGATGGGTCATGTGACACAGACCAAAGACATGAAAGAGCGTACATACAACATTTTGGTCGGAAAGCCAAACAGGAACATTTGGAACGCGAAGGTAACGTGTGCGACAGAATTCATCTGGCGAAAGGTATGACCCAACAGCAATCCGTTGTCAGCAAAGTAACGATCCTTCGGGTTAAAAACGACAGAGAAATAGTAACCGGACTCCCGAGAGTGGTTATGAGGTTTATCTCTCTTCTCCAAAGCGTCTGACAGACTTCGGTGCTCAACCACCCTACTCGACAGCTACAAGGGGGCGGCTCTTTCTCCAGGGGTGATATCGTAGTAACGTGAATCTAATCATTCCCCCACCTCCAGTTCTGTGGTTAGGAGTGTGTGTAGTTGTCCCTCCACTTCCCCATACGCTTACGTGTCGTGCTAAGGGACAACTTTTACCTTCTACTACAACAACTCTGCTTCACGGCATTGGCCGTGGCTTGTTTACGCAGTCGTACACGAATACAGACAAGTCGCTTCCGTCGAACCTGTAGTCCCAATAACACGCAGCACCACTGTAATGTCTGTGACGCAGTGGGAATACAGAATCCTTACTTTATCCGACGAATATAATTTGTCACTTCCCGTCGGCTCGCTTACCGCATTAACTCACGTCTTCAACCGACAGCTTACGCGCACGGCGGAATAACGGTGAGAAGTGATAAATAATATTTGTAAGATAAAACAAGGACCTTGTATCAGGAAAGCATTTGGCGGCATTTTGTATCAAATCAGGTACCACGAATAAAACAAAATTACACAACTGGACACTTCACCAACGTATTCATGGCATCTTACTGCTATGGAAGCTGCCGTCAGACGTCTTGGGGCCAAAGCTGTAAATTCTATTCATGTATGATGCTCTTAAAAACCCACAGCAATACAGAAGCAGCTAAATACGTACACAGGCAGATCAGCCCAACGTTACGCACTTGTTGCAATTACAGACCGCGTAAGCCGCTGCAACAGATTACAAGATTCCTAAGATTACCACAGCACCTTTCCCTTTCGGCGAAGAGAATCCAAACACAGTAAACCAACACCATTCTATTTTCTTATGAGCGTGCTTGTACACGTTTGAAGGTCAACCAGTTTTGTCAGCTTGGTGTAATAGTCTACATGCCGGCTATTGCAGTAATGTAGGCATGACCTATCGCATCGCGGCTTATTATGCTAAACTTGACACGCAGGTGTACTCATTTTCGTTTTCATTTTCTATGGCTGACCATCTTGTTTATGTGGGTCACAATTTATCATCATCGTCGTCGTCGTGGTCAACCGTCGTCGTCGTCATACACTTTACGGCGTAGAAACGAAAAGCCTGTTCCGATCTCACACATTCGTTCATTCATCCCATCTTTTCCAAGTCCCCCTCAATCTCGACGCACTTTTGGTTCATGTCGTAAAACCCGTTTCTGTTATCTTTTATCAGTCACACTGCGCAAATGGCTTATACATTCAATTATACGTCTATGTTCATCTCTCTTGCTTCAACTGTCCAAAATTCACGTCTTCCTACAGCGAAGTTGTGACAACACCAGTTGATAAAATCTGAACAGATTCTTGCCTTCTTTTAACATACATATCTCGTCTTAAGGTGTCACACATTCTGTCAGATTTATGGTTGTTATTTAACGCAGTCTTTCTATAATGTATATGGCCTGACACTTCCGTGGCACAAGGAGTTTTTGTTCTTTTATCATCATCATCCAGCTATGCGGTGATGCGTTGCAAACCGGGTTCGATTACCAATGGGGTCACTGCGATTTTTCATTGACTTAATCCTTCCGGCCGCACTATGACCCTCGGGTCGACACAGCCCCTAACAGGCATATCTTCTGGGGCAATAAAGGTGGCCGGTGCGTAGGACTGACCTTACCACCTAGAAATTCTGGAAGCCTCAACCTCCTGGAGTCCTAGGGTCTGTCCAGGCCTGTAATGGGATCGCATCATCATAATCATCACCATCATCATCGCTATCATCGACAATAACACCCCCACCAGTAAGAGCCACATGCGATGGCTACTGAAATTATCATCAAACTGTAATAAGCAAACTACACGGCACTGTGGGCAGTCCACTATCGGCATCACGAAATTCTGAGTCTACTGCGGCAACAAGAGAAGGGGTGACGGTAGACTGACCACAGGGATGCATGAAACTAATCAAGCATCGTGTCGAATGGCCAGATATCATATTAACGTTGTTGCTGCTTCAGGCCCAAACTACAAGAGAGTTAAGTTCATGCTGGAAAATGTAGTTAATGCTACAGAAAAACGTCTCAGTATAACCTACCCTTCCTCAAGATCATGCTAACACGCTCGTTCCCGTGACCAGCGCATTTGTATTTACATTTCGAAGCAGGTCAATTTTTAAAGACATTTCAGAACTTCTGGTAGACAACAGTCGTGAAACAGCACAGAATTGGAAACCAGTGTCGCAAAAAATTCCCACGCTGGTACAGTTAGCATTACTGGCCACAGTGCTCAATCCAAACAAGGAACGAGAAACCAACAGGTGTTCGTGCTTTGTATTGTTATTTTCTGTACACGAGATGGGCACGGAATTGAAGGTTTGTTTGTATGTCAATGTGTTTCCCGGGCAACTTTCGTGTGAATGCCGACGTCTGTTTGCTGAAACTCGGGGAGGTGGTTGATAAATTACTGTCACTAGCTACCCCCCCCCCCCCGGGTTCCACTGATGTAGTTTGCGTGCAAAAACTTTGGAAAACGCCCCATTATTTTCCCAACTACACTTATTTCTGCACTTCAAATCGTAGAAGTTCCGACAGTAAGGACATTATCTGTAACACACCAAAGTTTCGCTGGTTCAGGTCAACTGTGAAACCACACGCTACGTTTCTCTACGCTCTGTGCACAACAGGTATAAAAGGCACGCATGAAGGACAGTCTTATCTGCCCCTGTTCATATGCCCACAGGTTACTGTCGAGCAAATTTCAACGAATGTGGTACCCGGGACTACAGGCATACTAATCGCTATCGGATGAATCATCCTGTTCCGTATCTATCTAACGCAAGTCCTACTTTACATAAACCCGATACAACTTCCTTTAAGCAGAACTGGTAGTCGACATAGTGTAACCTACAGGCTGCATTTATTATGTACAACTGTAACTTGAAACAGCTGTTCACTGGCGGACCACTGTTAAGCATCTGAAGTGACTCACACATCTGCTGTACAGGAACACAGATTAATCAACGAGACAAGCAAAACCAAAGTCAGTAAAAAAAATGAGCTCTTCGTCAGTAGCCCCGTATGATGCTGAAACTTGGACATTTCGGAAAATACACCAGAAATCCCTACAACATTTCGAAATGTGGTGTTCGGGATGGATGGAGAAGATCAGCTGGCCCGACCGTGTAAGCATGGAAGGATCACATACAGTCAGTGAAGAAGGCAACATCCTACATACATCACAGGAAGTCTAAATGGACTGGTCACATCTTACGCAGGAACTGCTTTTTAATCATGCTATTGAAAGATACACGGGACCAGACGACGAAGAAGACGTAACCACCTACTGGATGAACGTAAGGACAAGGAACATAACGCAATTTAAATAAAAGTAGAAACACATACAATAAAACACCGTCAGACACAACTCACCATACACTGCGCGTCTTATTATATGTGTTTTGATTTATATGTTGACACAACGGGATGACGCAACACAAGTTCGATAGCGCACTTTGAAATAAGAAGCACTAGCTCCCATTCTCTGGAGAATCACATTGGAAGAGGTTATGGAACTGTAGCAAAGAGTATGCAGTGATGACCCCATGGGTACTGATAGACCTCCGACTGCCCGCTCTTCTTCTGGAATAGCATAATGCTGCGAAACTGGAGGCAGTGCCCAGCTTTCTTATGATTTGCCTAACAGGCTTCCAAGACAATTACACCATAGCTACTGTACCTACCAAAAGCGTATTAGCTTCGAATACACGCCTAGGTCTACTGGGAAATAACAGGGGATGAAGGGATGAAGTGATGATGGACTCCTCCAGACATTGCCCTCCACCTGCCGTGGCAAACTGGGGAGATCGATTTGGATTCCCTGCCAGGACAATCCACGCTCTAGCTGATATTAGAACAGGACAACTCAGACAAGACAGTCGAACGCCGCCTGAGCCAACCAATTCAAACCGATTTCTTGATTTAATAACGGCTGTCTTGATATTCCACCCAAACTGCAAGGCAGCACTGTTATGTTAAGCAAAACCTTCCTTCCAATCGCAAGATTTTGCATACTTTGCAGCTTGCGACGTACAAACATCACTTCTCACGCAATTACTCATACACTCTTAGCGCGAGCTCACACTTCTTTTGGAATATTGCACCGCGTCACTGGGTGATCGGTGTCCAACGTTTCGCGACCACTCTGTTGCCCCATCTTCAGAGGTCGAACATCCAATAAGGAATTGAAGAACACCACACTCTTCGTACGTTTTATAGGCAATTATTGTAAGCGAAACTACATACAGTATTCCCAATACGCGTCAGTCGCAAACAAGAAACTACACTCCACTGTTCACAATTTCACTACATATCATCTTATAAAATATAATAAAAACTGTAGCTACAAAAACATGAAAATAAAAAATAAAAGTGAGCCTAATCTGGAAATTAAACGTGTCGATAATGCACATTCAGAAGGCCATACTCTTGCATGAGTCTGGTATGAGAGAGACTACAGATCCACTATACACGGTGCTGGGGCAGAAGGATGGGGGCTAAATACTGGCAAAGAAATGTGCGACGCCTACCATTAACTAGACGAAACGCATGAAAAATGATATTTCGCTGCCAAAGATTTTAGTCTGGCGCTTTTGTCCAACAACTTTATGCAAGAGATAAAACATGTTAGGATATCGAGAAGCTTACGGGAAAATTTTTTCCCTGAATCTTTTAGCGTAATAAATAATTAGACCTAATAAGGACACCGATACTGAAGTCTTTGAATTTATTACAAAAAGACACTTCCCTGGAGCTTATATAAGTTGGTGGGGCATTCTGTAACTCAGCTATGAATCTGACATATTTCAGAATAAAGCACAAACTCTAGTCGCGTCCGTAAGATTCATTCAATGGGCACAGCTCACTTAACGACACTGGCAGCGGGTCTAAGCTCTGTTCAACGTTCAGTTGAGACTGCACACTTAGTAATGCTGCGTGTGTTTTAAATGGGCAGTCGCTACGCTGCTACAGTCGGTATAAATAAACCGGCTGTTCTGTGGCATTCTAGACATACCAAAGGAAAACAGTAAGCATCTCTGAAAGACTGATTAATTCTAATCGTTCTACACGGAATCATATTGCACGAGACTGCAATCTGCATCAGCATCAGTGTGACAACACACAAAATCTTCGGTAAACCGAAAGTTTGCAGGACGGCAGCTACAGTGACCGCTTTCTGTGTAGTAGGCGGTCTGAACTGAACGCTGAACCAGGTATAACTACATGCCATACAGTTATTACAGACTATTATTACTGTTACCACGTCAATACTGAACCTCGGTTCAAGTGGCATGATAACCATAACAATATTGCAGCGTGATGGCCGAAACATGTAGTCGAATGTAAAAAAAAACATACACATTTTTTAAATAAAACTAGTTGTGTTAAAGGATTACACACATTCCACTTGTTACGTGCTGTTTAAGTATGGCATTGCATTTCTTCGTGAAGTGATTGCCTCATTCTACGGCCCTCTATTCTATTAAGAAGTTTACTCCAGTATATCGGCAGCAGCCGATACCAGTGGGCGCGAGGTTTCAGGCGTGGGTCTGAGGCCGCTCGCTTGCCGGAACTGTGAGTTCGAATCTCGCCGGGGGCATGGATGTTTGTCTCTTGTGAGTGTTGTTAGACGGACGTCTCCGCAACGGGCTGATCATTCGTCCAGAAGAGTCCTACAGAGTGTGGTATGTCTGAGTGTGACGGTAAAATTTCGATAATGAGGAGGACCAGACCCACTAGGGGCTGCTGCGCCACTGGAAAAAAGTAATATCGGCAGCAAGCGTGCACAGTTAGCTGCTGCTCAGCACTCGAAATACAAGACGAAGTCTCCTCTAGCGTGAAGATGCGAACAGTTGGTTCCTCCGACACGTTGGCGCCCGTTCATCAAATTACAATGTGCCACATCCCAGAATGCCCGCCGTCGTGAGAACCCGCAACCCCATACTGAGAACAGGGTAATTAGGGGGGGGTCATTACAAGGCAGATGTAGAATTCCCCAATACGCCGCTGGATACGTCTGGTAACTTTCAAGATATACGTTGCACAGCGTTTCTGGAGAACCATGACAGACCCTTGGTTCGAAATGGCGACAATATGGCCGAATTATTACAGCACTAATGTAGGTACTGGCTACATCCACGTACGAATGCCCGTATGTAGAACGTAACTCTTGATATTTTCTGTACCTCGGTTGCAGAATTCTATCAAGTGGTAACCTAATCTGGATACTAAACTGAGAATCACGTACCTGGAAATGTTAGACGTCCATCCAGTTTGGGTGGAACTTAACGGCCCGGTCGGCTACTGGTGCTACTACTGAATGTTCCAATACCGAACTTCTGCACTAACGCATTTGACAAATCGATGTCACATTCTTGGTGCGCGTCCTGAATTTTTCGCTGTAAAGCCAGCCACCAACCGACACCTACCGCTGGGCGAATCGTTCGTCCGTGTCGAATACAGCAGCTTCATTCTCTGTTTCGGTTCTGTCTTCTTCGACTTTGCTTTATACTGTAAGCTGACTTCAGTCGGCCCCTTTCAGTTCAAGCTGATCTGCTAAATCCACACATGTATACACCTGCTAGGAACTATGCATAACACAAGTCCTTACTGCAATGGCTTGTAATGTTACAAATCCTCTACTCGTAATGTCTTGTTTACACAATGTATGGCATTCTCTAAAATTCTCGCAAATATTTTTGTGATTTAGAGTAATAATTTGAGAAATATAAATCGAACAATAAAATACAGTACAACACTAAGTACAGTACACGGGCTACCGTGCTGGACTCAGCGGCAGTGCCTCACAAAGTCGAAACTGTTCCAGCAAAATTGTTATTCCTTTCAATTAGTACGCTACTTTATTATTATTATTATTATTATTATTATTATTATTTGGTGGTGGTGGTTTGTTTGTTTATAAAAACGTAGGCCCATTAGTGATGTACACTGGCATCACAATATATATCGGGCATAACCTCAAAACTCCTCAATGTTACCATCTTTGGAATTACTGAATTACAAACGATTTTCGTACGTTCATTTCACTCGTTCAATCACGAGTACACAAGCGCCCCGGCGACTAAATATTGTACAGTGGCGCCTACATTTTGGGTCCTCAGTGTCGTACTCGCTTCATGTCAACTTTTGATGCCTAGAAGTTCGAGCTGGCTCCTCGACTTTTGGAAACTTCGTGTAACTCTGCAATCATTCATTCACACAAACTGAAAGTTAAATGGGCCGACACTTTGTGCATTACAACCTAAAAGAAGGGCGGGGGGAAGGAACAAAAGCCTTAACCACTGTTACATAACGTACTTCGAAGGCCGGTTTCCATAGGCTACACAGTTTCAGGGTCCCACACTGTCACCTTTGCCGCTTACAATTCACTAATCCGTGCGTCCACCAAATTCTTATTACCAAGTATAGGAAATTAGTAAAATAACAACATATAACGGTATGACGCCCGTGTTTGCTCTCGTGATACACTAACCGATATAACCGGCACACCCACACACCCACACGTAAGTGTTGATCTCACAATCCTACTTGCAACACAAAGACAAATCGCAGCGCATAAACCGCAGCGATTATTTAAGGTCGAATTATGGCAGCTCAATCGTGCCTTAACCAGATCTGAGAGGGTTTGGCTAGGAGGCGGTCACCCTCTGTCTCCAGGCGGAGGGAACTCCAATTTACCGACGCTATCAACTGCTAATACTATACACCGTTGAAAGTAGATGAATGAAATATGAGTACGAAGCAATAGTGTAATGATGCTTCCAGACGAGGAACGAAGTAAATGTCTGTAACTGTTGCAGCAAATGAACTCGAAAAAGGGTACGAAATAAATAAACCTCCCTTTGACAATTTCCAGGGTAAAAAATTAATATGGCGACTTCCATCACATAATTCATGAATATGTAGGCTCACGCAGATAAAATAAGGACGCATTTACATGTTGCATTTATGGAAATGTTTTGTATACGTCAATCATATATGTCAAGCCCGCTTTATTTATGTTTCACATTACAGCACTGAAATGACGCAAACGCCAAAAGGAAATACTCACTAACATTCATCACGTTCTCTTTCGTTATTATTATTTTCACTAATCACAAAGTGCTCTAAGAATGGTCACAACTGTCAGTCTCGTGTACGACATAACTGCGTCTCGTACGGACAGCCATTACATTGCTCGGAAGAACCGTGTGTTATGTACCGCAGCGCTCACAGCAGAGGCACCGGATCGGACCGCGGCGTTCCTACAGCTTCTCCACCGTCACTGTATTAATAATGATTATTATACATATATAAAATCACATACACTGACAGGAGTTTGATGCTGGTCGGCAAAAGCCGCCGTCGCCGCCGCTGCTGCTGCTACCACCACCACCACCAACGCCGCCGCCGCCGCCGCTGCTGTCACCGCCCACCAATCACGCAGTGGCTGACCGATGTCACTAGATAGTGACCGGCCGCGTTGGTGTTTCGCAGCCCGTCTCTAGTCCAGGCGCTGTATCTTGGCTCTTGACCCGGCGTGCAGTCGTACGTCCTTCGGGCAGGGGTACCAACTGGGCCGTTCTGGAGCAATGAGTACATCCGATCTGGAACTTGGACCCGAAGTCCACAACTTGCTCACCCTGTCCTGGCACTAGTGTAATTCGGTCGGCCATTCTTTGGTATCCGCGACATACAGACCGCAGGCTGCACATCGCACGATCATATCGCCGCGAACAGCCCACTGTGACGTGCGCCACAAGATCGTGGAAGTCGCGCGCTGCTGTCATCAACTGACCTTCTTGGCCAGAACAAAATCTTAGCAGAGCAAGTTCATCCTTCTGGACGGCAATCGTTCCGTGCCGCTTGCTGCCGATGACAACGGCCAGCCAGTCGCCTCCACACTACACACTATTACTTGATATGAACTCCGCGCTCTAGTCGACTGCCGACTTCAGCCCCACATGAAACTGCTTAAATCTGCCGTAAAGTGCCTGAGAACGCACCAGTACCTGGGTTGAGTCCGTGCTCACGAAGCTGCAGGCGTATGAGGAAGCCAGGGTCAGCGGCGAAGATCGCTGCATGGACTTCCCTGCACGCCAGTTCTGGTGGCCGACGCCGATGCCGATGTTGCTGCCGCCACTGATAACGTGGGTAGTCGTGGATATGGCACCACGTATTCTTGCAACCAGCACTAGATGGACGTAAGTTGGCAGAAGTTGTTACATGTTGTCTACAAAAGCATAAACTCACTCAGGCCAGGGAAAGCATCCGTTCACAACATATGAGCAGTAAATGGCCAATCAGGGTGTTAAGGACAGCGGGTCGCAGGCCCTCTTTAAGCCTGTCACAATCTATGCGGTCCATAAGCGCAATTTCAAACTTTACCAGACATACTGGTACCGGTATGCAAGTTCGTACACTGCTCTGTGTCCTCAGTTCAAGACTGTGCGTGGGTTCGTCCCCCAGAGTTATTGTGACATCCGGTTTCCACATGTCTTATACACTGGCCCCGGTGAATCGTTTAGTATTACTGGTGACAGACAACTTTACCGTAATTCCTAGGGAGATGGACTTCAAAGAACACGGCTATTTCAACCCGAAGGCGGACAGCGGTCAGTCACTTCGCGGTGTTCCAAAATATAGACACAGACGACAGACTCGGGCCTTGTGGGACTTAAAAACCAGCGCAGTGCTTGTTAGTCATGGGGGAAAAAAATAATTTCACATCACACAAAACGCAAAGATTCAATCGCCAGTAAAATTCAACAAAAGAGGAACTCGGTGCCCGGCAAGTGCGAGTTTTATCGAAGCGTACAGCGACGTAAATTGCTCCAGTTTTACGACGGGAAATCAAACTTCAATATCATCATACAAATTCCGAAATGCAGACCTACACACATTGTCGCTGTCTCGAACAACGCAATGCTACCGAAAACGACTAGAGGAAATAAAGATGTGTTTCGCTCTTCGCCATAACTTTGCTTCGAAGACAATTTTCGCTCAGACAGTAAAGAGTTGCGCTAAAGAGGCACGCAGCTAAGCCAGCAGACCTTCGTGTCAAGTGATGCGTTAACATCGTCACAGAAATAAAAAGGGAAATAGCTCGACAAATGTTCACAAAAATCCTTTCGGCGGGAATAAACCAACCGTAAACACAAATCAATATAAATCGCTCTTCAGATATTTTCCAGCCATTCTGTGTGGCTCAGGACACTGCATCCATCAGCTGGAAATACATCCGGAAGGGACATTAATACCCGAATAGAACGCACGCGCCCAAACGGTACCCACTTGGCGAAGTTTGAAGCAGCTCCTATTTTTGAGCGATCATCCACTAATTACGCGCCTGACTTATACACGACTAGACTACGGGCTAGATGGCCTTAAACTCGTGACTGAATTCCCGGCAACCGCAACACATTTCCCGCTTCTCCAAAACGCAACATCTATACCATGGGTACCGGAAGTCGTTCTCCGGCAGTAAAACGGCCGCGGGGTGAAAGCAACAACTCATCTCCATCTAATACCAAGGCTAAGAACGCGTGGTTATACCTACACTCATCTATGTGACTTCATGATGGGGCGCGAAACAAGCACACTACAATTCTTCTTTTTTTGTGCTTTTACTTTCAGATGGAGCCGAATGGTCACTTTCGTACCCAGGACGCTTTAAGCCCGGAGAGACGCCGGGTATCCACTGGAAATGAGAAGCGTCGCGCCTCAGAATCAGAATATGTCGCCGGAAACCGAATCCCCATTCCTCAGTCGTCCACCGCATTGCCGAATCACCGACCAACAGAGGTGGAATCTGCTTTTGAAACTTGACAACTAAAATACACCAACTACATGCTTACTCTCCTAACATTCAAGAACAGGGTACAAAATTTATCATGAACACACACACACACATATTTAAAAGCTAACATTCTTACGGAGGGGTCGATGCTGAATGGAGCAGAATCCGACGGGGGAATTCAATTTATTTTGTTTAACTGCTTCAGGGCATGTGATGTGAAATCATACAAAAGTATCATTCTGCAATCCGCCACTGCTGTCCGGATGTTAAGATGATGTTCCTCCTAACCCCGACTCCTTCAGCATGTCGTTGCCAGCCACGGGAATGGAAGCCTTACTCTCCCAACTATTCCTGAGCGCCAGCTAAATGGAGCAGAGACCATCTTCCATTGTCTTGTAAGAATACAGAGCAATTCTACTTTTCCGGTGGATTTACGGGCTCACTTCGTACCGCAGTTTGCCCTACAATCTGGTAAGAATACACAATTATACACTGTAACATCCTCTGAGTCTATCTACAAACCAAAGTCAAATTAAAACGTTTTGCACTCTTTTTTCCGCTGTACTTGTTTTCACTCGATAAAAATTATCCGTACGGGCCAACCGCTAGTGTCACAACAAACTACAGTCCTTCCTAGTTTCCACGTACGTTCACAATGGCAACAGCAATGGCGATGAAGCAGCTCCTTCCTTTAGACTATTCTGAGTAACAGGTGCATCACATGCACGCTTACAGGGGCGTTACAATAGGTCTCGATCACATCTTAATTATCCTAAATCGCTTCATGACCGTACCGGATTCGGTGATAATACCGTGGGCTTACAATGCACCCTATCAAAACTGCACCGTATAATTCTAATCGTACAAACAAACGTAAGAATTAGAATGCTATGTATGACTTTTCTTTCAAAGGAAAAGAATGAATATGAGATCGAACTGGGTTATAACGTCATTGAAGCGACCGAATAAATTATGTCGCTATACACAAGTATCGCTCTAAACGAGGTGTATGGGAAAAGCCATGGAAAAATATTCCACAACAAAATACAGGCCTGCAAGCATATTACTTAATGTTAACGCCACGATTTCGAATTTAAATTACGATTCAAATTTAAAAATAATACGCATTAATCTTCAATAAGTGTAAATTTCTTAGCAGCTTTACGCTAGAAAATACATTAACCTAATATTAATAATTAGGAAGAAGAAAAATTATACCGAGAACACGAACGCCCATTATTGCATTCACACTTCTCTGTTGTTTAAACCACTTTACTTCGTCCAGGCTTTCGAAATCGCTACATTCTCGACCCGTTCAAACAAACGAATTATTTTGGTTCTGTTTTTCCAAATCTTTTGGATCGCAGAATTTACAAGACTAAATTCCCGACACACGTCAGCTTTCTTTTACCATTTTGTTTGTCTGTCACTTTACATTTTCCTTCAACGCTCAAAAGTTTCCTTTTATTCGTGACTGTAGTCATGTTATCACATTACCAGTCTTCTGTTAACTGCAGGAGTAGAAACGTAGAGGGCAATGTTAAGCACAAAGTGAATTACCGTTACTATTATCATTTTCCAAACCTGGAATTTATGTAGCTACCTGAAAGTGTAGAGGTCTTGGCCTCTCAAGGATAAGAAGATGGTAGAATTCTCAAAACAGTCTACTTCTCGGGAAGTGATATTGGAAGTGATGACTGGCAATACCGTTATATCCGAGGCAAATGCTCTCATGCATATCGCAATAACCGAGGCAGAAAAACACGTGCCTTGTGGGGGGAATCAGTTGGTAGCACTGAATGTATGATGTTATAGCCGAGGTGACACACAAACCGAGGTCGTTATAACCGAGTTCAACTATACTTAAACCTTTAAAGACGAAGCGTATCTGTTTTATATAAGGACTCAGTGCGTACCGCGTTGTAAACAATTCACTTCGGTTATAAAAACCAGTCTCTTAATGTTTTATTAGGCAAAAGTTGCTGTTTGTTCTGAGATCCGTACAAAACACATAAACGCAATGTGGGCACCACGTAGAATTTTTTAATGTTAAACGTGGTGGTACGTAAAGTTACCGCTAGGCTTTAAAAGGTTAAAACTATAAAACGGTTAACAAAAGGCTCATTATTTACTCAACGTTAACTGATAGCACGTGCAATCAAAGTCACGTCTTTGAAAGTCCCAGTCGCCAAGATCTTTATAAAAACTGAAACGCTACACTGCCAACTAACACATACTTAAAAAATATTAAAAAACCAAGGATCTGTTACGTGCGCTTTAACGTAGCATTAGATCATGCATTTCTTATCATCGCGAAACTGCATGCAGAGAAACAATACGGCATGTTCATCGCCAATCAATTTGTGCAATACCGGCACCCCACAACATACCAATTAACTTTAACAAAACAAACCATCAAAGTAATTACTGTACAAACCGCCACTATGCGACACTGTTGACACCGTGGCGTACTGAGGATCATTATAGCATGTACACACATCAACGGCACAAAGCCACATGTTGGCCAGTGGCATTGTTAGCATATACGTGGTCAAGATGTACACCACATAATAGGAAAACAAGCAAAAAAGCTACAGGCTAAAGAGGTTTCGATGGGTTCACGCTAGAAAGACACCGGGATGCTTCGATTAGAGGGACAAAGCCAAACATTACATGCATGTCAGGAAGATCCGCGGTGACCAGCGGACCTCTCAACGCGAGGGCCCTGGTTCGATCCCGTGACAATGTATGTGGGATATGTGACGGACAAAGTGGTAATGGGACAAGTGGTTCATCGAGTACTGTGATTTTCCCTTGTCACCCTTCCACCAGTGTTCCAACCATTCATTCATTCATTCATTCATTCATTCATTCATTCACCCATCCACTTTTTCACCTACGCTATACAGTCTCATCCATGCAGTGCGTCTTTACGTAACGCTTAAAAAGTAAGAAATCACAACGATGTTACAAATAACAGCACATTTGCAATGCTCACCATTTGGACGTCCTCCACTTCGTCCTGGACTCGTTTAATTGGCGTCGTTGTTGCCGTTGTAATTGTTGATGACGTAGGTGATGACGTCGAAGTAATATTTGTCTCGTCACCGACAACCACAAGGCTATTTAAATTATTATAAACGTGGCTACTGTTGCTACCGCTAGTAGGATACTGGCTCGTCTGTTGCACGAAGTGCTGGTACTGCTGGTTGTGATTGTAACTGTTGGACGCAGCAGTGAGTACAGCTGCAGGGATTGTCGATATGTTACCCGAAGGATTACGACTGTGATAACGACTGACTGTCGTCGATACAGCTGTGGCTGTTTGCCCACCAGAGGGAGGACAGTGGTGGTAGTGATAGGGTGGGTGATAAGCTGGAAGGTTCGCAACGGAACTGGCTGTGTTAGACGCCGCGGACGGCAGAGATGAATTTCGTGCAACAAGTATGCAAGTGCTGCACTGATTGCAGCAACAGAAACAACTACCGTTCGATGCTGAGGAGGAAGAGGTATAAGGGTAGGAGGCAAACGAAAAATAGGGAGGAGGGAAATACGTGTAGGAGTGAAAATACAGGATGTCGGATTTATCTGTCTATGTATCTAGTCCAAAATTGTCTATATAAAAACGTACAACAAATCAAGTATGTTCAGCCCTTCGTACTTTGAATGGTCAATGTCCGATTAAACAAAATAAATATATAAATAAATAGCTGTAAAATTTAACTTCGAAAGAAGTAACACGAAAACAAGACAATTACAACACAAGCGCGTAATTCAGAACAACAGTATTATTCTCTATGAACAAACAACAACCTTATTGCATCTGCGCTTATAAACAAGTAATTGACGTCAAAACATTCAAACACGCAACAATCGTTTTAAAACAACAATAAATAGAAACACGTCGAAATTTTCAAAAATCGAACCAACTGTCACACATAGACAAAACAATATTCTCCACGCCACCAATCTTACACTATAAACAAATCACAGAACGTTTTTGTCAGGACAAATGGGACTCTGAACACTTATAACTTTGAACATGGATTCCATTCACAAAAAATCCGGGAAGTGGTTAGGGGGTGTGACAGTGAATAGTGTCGCGAAGCGAAGAAATTGACCGGTTTACTGATGCTAGAAAAGTAGGCAGCAAAAATTAAGACCAGAACTATGAAGAGTTAAAAGAGAAGCGGATGAACAAGAGAATAGGAAAAGAGATGAGAATAGCAAGAAACGAAGAAAAAGACACCCCCTGATAGGTGAATATTAAAACGAACACGCCGCCACAACGGATAGCAGAAGAGAAGACGTCCACCAACAGCTAGCTTGCGAGAAGCCTAACTCACAACTGAGTGCTAGCTGGCTGGGCTTCGAACGCCACAAAACCAGTTTGAATTCCCCCCACCCCGCTTATTCAACCTACCCGCTGCCAGCAAACAAATGTTGGTAGCGCGCACGACCTTCCGAACACTTCCGGAAATATACGATCGAGTCCGAAACTCTGTTGCAGTCTAGTATTCCTAGCAGCAAGGCGTCAATGACATACCGCTTAATTTTGCAGTACTTATTCTTTATTCTTTGGTGACAAAAGTGGTAATATTTATCACAGAATACATTTACTGTGTTCGTGCAACACGTCTCCTAAGTCTGTAAGGAGGGACAGAAGTGCTTGAATGTAGGAGCAATGTCTACTGCCAGGAATAGAAATGCTGGGGAACCTACTACATAGTTCACTATTGCAATCATAAACCCGTACGGCGGGCACGCGCACCGACCAGCTGAATTATCTGTGTTGCTTTTACCTACACTTCGGCTACGTTTTTTATGCCTTTCTTTCACTTCACTCTCATCTATATTCTAGTATCCTGTTAATCCTTTTTCGTGCGGCAATAGCGTATCTCTTTAAAAAATGTACTTTATTTTATAATTCCTTAAAATACTTTATTGGCATTGCAAAGCCAACTTAGTCTAAAAACAAATATCTCAATTACAAATACCAATCACAATATTAACTCTTGTAGCTCAAGTCGATAGTATACACTAAACGGCGGAGAGGGGGGGAACGTGTTCAAAGGCGCAGCACTGTCTAGTTATAGAAGACTATGTGCAAATTTGGAAGAGTCTTCTTTAGATATAAGTCCAATCGAAGCAACATCCTTCAAATGAAATTTCCTTCTTGCTACGTGCGAAAGAATCTTTGACTGCTGTCTGGGCGTATTTCAATCTCACTACGAAGCAGGATTCTTTTTCATTTCAATTCAACAATAATACTGAAACATATCTCGTATTTCATTCAAACGCCATAAAATTCGCTCACAAAAATAGAACGCGTTTCCTAGCCTTATGTACCCACACACCCAACACCCCCCCACCCCCCAAACGACCCTACAAGAACCTCACTTCTTTTTAATTCCAGGTTTCCATCTCCCCCTCCCTGACGCACACGCAACATCTTCATACACTTTATTCCACCTACCTGGCCTCGCCTTTTCTGCTATTTCCAACCTCTTTTCCTTTTTAAATCTCTTACATTTAGAATCACTGCTCCCACCATTTCACCTGCTGGTTCTTAAAATAGGCCTAGATCTGGGGGGCGTACCCCGAAATGCTATAGAAAACCTATGTTCATGACCCCTCCCCGCCATTCTACCCACTTTACAATGGCACCTGCGCACATCTCACCGAACAGTGGCTCCTGCAAAAGGGAGCCTTGATACAGCTAGCGCCATCCCCTTCGCCCCTCGGCCCGCATAGAACCCGAAGCAACCCCTAACCAAACCTGTTCGTACCTGCAACTTACCCACGATGCCCCTACTGTGGCGGACGCAACGAGTGGAGCCCTCGAAACGCCTCACATATCACACCCAGGACCTTCTGACACGCAACAAGAAAAGCATCCACTGGAATGCAAAATGAGGACCACAACTGAATTCTTTACTGCCTCAACTGATGATCACGTACAGCTGCCCGTGGATGTCCACGACATGGAGGAACAGAAATAAATATCCACGCATTCTTAGTCGCGGTACGACACGAAGCACACTCGTCGCTCGCCTTACGCCGCGGTTTGGTTACGAGACAGCCCGGGAAAAGCGGAAATCCGAGAATAATTGACCTCCCCCCCCCCAAAAACTTTAGTACTTTTTGTTTTTTTTTTCGCAGAAGCATTTTGATGGGAGCTTATTTTTTTCCTTGACCTCCTTGACCTTGAACACCATGCGGTATGGCTTATGGGTCGAAAACCTATTCGAGCTGTCGAACAATTCTGATCCATTGAAGGGTTCGAGTGGTGTATTGTTATCCTTGGGACGACTCGCGAATTAGCAAAACCGCGAAACGCGAGGGATCGGTGTATTATGCTTTACCCCGAACAGCCAACAGCAGCTCCATTAAGGAAGTCTACGCCTATACAGGCGCGTATAGATCAGTGCCTGGCAGTTCCATTCATACAGAAATTCGAAAGACAACACACTAACACGTCTAACAGTACTCACAACGGAATAATCCGTTCTCACAATGACGAGAAAACGTGTGTTACGTTGAAGAGGCTCACAGAAAGAATTATGCGCCCTCGGAATAAGGGAAAATGATTTGTTACGCTGAGGAAACTTTGGGTACAGAGTGCTCACGGAGAAACGTGTGTCTAGTTCAAAGAAATATGAAACTGCAAACAAATGGAAAAATTATACGAGCAACTTCACAATTTGATAGCGGTTGGTTTGTAACAGAATACGCTTTACTTAGCGCCGAACTCCGAACACTGCGCAACCGCACAGTCTTTTTGTCACGCAGCACAAGTCACAGCATTCATGCTTCAGTGTTAAGTAAGGCGTAACCTGTTATCTCGTAAACCAACTGGCCATTGTCACTCGTACAGAAATTTTAACAAGACTAAAAACTAAACTCTTAAAGAAACAGTATCGGAAAACATAACGAGCTGAAAAGGATACAGGTCTATATTAGGAAAACACGAAATAGATATTTTGATATGGGAGATCGATGTATCAACGTATGTACTAATTAAGGTAGTCTTTAATATTAATGTTTGCTCATGCTTATGTATGTTTCCTTCAGCATCGTTTTACACGGACTGAAACACGTTGCAGGTTATGCACAAATATGTACCACTGACTATTACAAAGCGTACTTTTATAATTTTGTTTTTCATTTTGAACAGGCAAACATCACTTTACTTTCTAGCTACTAACGGAAGACACCGTGAGGTTTAACACTAAAACAGTTCAAATACAATTATGTCAGGAGACATGAACTGGTTTCGCAGAGCCCTTTTATGGTGTGAACATGATGTCGGAAATTGAAGCTCAACACAAGAAAATTTCTTGAATTGTTCGCCCAAATGTCTTCCAACGTGCAACAGCGTATTGAAAAGACCACCTCAGTAGTGACAGAATTCTGTTCCAGCGAACGGCGACGATCACACATCCATCAATCACAAGCAAAACATTACACACAGACCAAACAGACAACGAGTCACAATGTTTAAAATCAGCATTATATTACAAGAAAAGTGCACATCCTTCATAACTGAATGTTATCGCTCTATCACAGTGTTTCCCAAACAGGGTTCCACAAAGCAGCACTACGGAAACCGCGACAAACCGTTGGCTGAAGACAAAAATTTTCACAATTTTGACATACGGCGAGAACTGAAAATATCCTTCAAAAGACAGGAAAATTGCTTCAATTTGTTCTTACAATGTAAGCCGATTTACATGTAAGTACATAATACACATATAGCAGCTGTTCACAAATAGATCACCTTGACAGTAACTCTGCAGTAACTAAACTGCGCACCCCGCCGTCAACTATTCCTGGCCTGTACACGATTTCAAAAAAAGGTATTCCTCTGGATCTGAATATTACTTCCAGGGTGACTGCAATGAAGAAAGGTTGGGCAACGCTACCCCATCAAAACATCTCATAAATTCGAACGATCGCTAGCATGCTGGAGCCTTCACGTTCTCGCTGAATGGTGCCAACACTCGTAATTCATTGAACAGGTTCCCAAATGTGTTTCAAAACTAAGCTGGGCAGAAAATTTTAATATGAATCTCAACCTCAGGTCCTGGTGACTATCATTAACAATCGAAGAGTGTAGGAGGAAAATATGTAAATAAATACAGCTTACAACATAAAAATACTGTATTATAACTGCATGAAAAGATTTTACACGCTAAATTTAAGTGAAAGCCATGAAAATTGCCCATTTAAAATATTACATATTTGTTTGCAAAATCGAAAACCCAAGGACGTCATCCTGTCTCTTGTTAAACGCATATGTCTCAACCACAGCAAAGTTACTTCCACATGAGAAACGAACGAACTGCGAGTGTAACAACGGCTACTCACAGTCACTGAGTACTGACTCAGTTATTTGTTAATTTACTTCGGGCTCCTTTATTCCGACATAAAGTATATCAGTAAGGCAAGACAAGGCGCAACTGCACTGCTTGACGTCACCACGTAAGCTTACAGAGGACTTGATTTTCTTCTGTGAAGATCAGGATGAGAGATGATGATTGATTACACAGCAACCCTCCACGAACAAAAAAGAATCCTTAAATTACAGCGTACATTTTTCGGCACTGGCACGCTAGTGACAGAAGGAAGTGTGTTACTTACCGACGTTTTCCATTGTATGCATAGTGTCAATGATAAAGTGAGGAATATAAGTATGGGATATTAGTACAATGACACTGGACAGGGGAATACCGATGCACTGGGAGAAAAATCCCTCCCAGTACCATTCTGCCCCCCCCAAATTCAAACATGCACTTGCTTAGGACCATCCTCAGGCCTCCTTGGTGAGACGCTGGCGACTAACCGTCTGAGTCCCGTAACAGCCACAGAGCAGGGCGCTAAATAAACAGAATAGCTTGGAAAAGGCGATCGAAGAATGAAATTAACCAACGTCATTTCCGCAATTACAACTGGTAACGCATGGAACTAAAATACAGGCCTGCACTCTCAAGACGATCCCAACATGGGGCAACATCCACATTTTACGCGAAGTCACAAACATCGCGTCTGAAAAAAACAGAACGTACTTACATTCGCCAACAGTAGCAACCCAGGCACGACGGGTGCAACAGTCGGGGCAATACAAAATGTACTTATCATTACGGAGTTGCTTCGTTACATCAACATATTGGTGAAGCAAAGTTCCGACGGCAAGAAGCTCCCAGCACTTACAACCACACTACACGCAGCAATCCTGCTTCAGAGAAATTCCATAAAAACGCCGGAACTTACATGTATTTAACGCAAAGTATCCGAACTACGGACCAAAATTCGATGAAAGACAGTTTACAGAAGGTACGGACTGGATTCAACTGGCCAGCGGCAGTAGGATAGAAAGGATGGCTACTGAGAACATAGCAATACACCTTCAGATTCGTTCATAATATCGACATTCTTGAGAAACCGAGGAATAGTCATGGTTTACCCGGGAAAACATGTCCACACAAATTATTACAGCGTTTCCAAGTACTGGCGTTGACGCAGCTCTAAAAACAAGTCATTATGAGGAATACATGTGAGCAAAAAGCTCTCGAAAACGTGACAACAGCGACTAAATCACTTCGACTTACTCCATATACAAACTGAAGGTTACTCCTGCAGCCATTCACACCGCACGATGCAAACTACACAGACAAGCAAGGCCGCCACAACGCGAACTACTGCCACCGCGATGCATCAAGTCCAATTCAGCAGTCGACATGTGAATGCTGCTTCCAAATTCTGAATTCTATCAACGAACAGAAAAGCTGAAAAAAGGAAACCCGTGTTTTGGTGTCTGTACCCAACTGGATAAAAAATATAGTGCTTTCAACACACTACAAAATTCTTCGCAGAGTCAGTACGCATTGGTATCCGTTGCCACTTAAGAGAATAATTCTCTAAAGTTCTATCGATACCCATCCTGTACACTGTCGGGAAGTAGTCCTTGTTTTTTAACAAATTCGATATTTTCGTAATTCGCTCTATTCCAGTCCTTACGTACCGGGTTGTCATTACGTTGACACAATGTAAGGCTGTCGTAGATAAAAACGTCGATCTTAGTACCCGTGCGATATAAGGCTGGAATGGTACGGACAAAAACACGGTATTCTGGTTTCGGATATGGATCAGGGGACAGACGCACTTCCCCGATGTCTGCGTTCTGTTTTGTTGTATTTTGTTGCGTTGTGCTGTGCTCTGCTGTGTTGTGCCGTGGCATGTTATGTGCTGTGCCGTGCTGTGTTCTGTTGTGTTGTTTTGCTGTATTGTGTGGTGTTGTATTGTGCCGCGCTGTGTCGTGCCGCGTAGGCCAAGGATCTTGCAATGAACCGTGTCACGCCAAGGAATCTCAGGATGTGTCTTCAGTGTTTCGCTTTTTCTGAAGCAATTCCGAATTTTGACAGGACACGGAGTCTAATGGTCCAAAAAGAATAAAACTTTTTTCGCTATCAACTCTGAGGGGTGGTCATAAAAAAAGAGAAATTACCATCTTCGTCACCCACGATGGAGTTACATTTTGTTTAATTCACACCTACATATCATAGTACATCTAAGCAGTTGTCATAACACCAGCACTAAACAATCGCAATTCAAAATTAGGCAAACGTGCGTAGAAAACGATTTAAGCTTTCTTTCTGCAAGGGTGTTGGTTTTGCAGCAGGCGCATTTCTGCCGGCAGTTCTAACGCAACATTATGGTCATCAGAACGAACACAGAAAACGCTACAAGAAACAAACCCGGTTTCCGCACGGTAAGGGACACACACACACACACACACACACACACACACACACACACACACTTTCAACCATTTGAACACTGGTATTCACCTAGATTATATGTAAAAATTCAGTTCCCATCTGATAGAAAACACGCTCTATGACCACTAAAACACTATTCAGTTAATGCTGTTACAGAAATAGTTTGTATTAAATGTATCACGTGAAAGAAAAAATACCCAGTGGTTCCAAAAATCAGAGCTTCTCAGTAGGCAATGCCAGTTAGAAATGACGCAGACATGCTCATTAAGTCGCGGGCACAGAAGGGCCTGCAGATCACTGTTATACACACAACTAGACCACCTGTGGTACATCTAACGCCACCCGGAACTTTTTAAAAACTTGCACTCTACACATTTAAGAACTGCTTGTTGTCTGTACAGGACACTGACTCACGACGGGCGTGTGTTTCCTACAGCGCTATTCCACGGTCTGCATTCCCAACAATTTGACGTTCTGCGGGCCACTCCACCACGTAGAACGTGCACTTGTTTCGCATATTCGTAAATTATTCAACAACGCTGTGTACCTGTTCTGGGTCATACAGCGTAAACCTTACGTGCAGTAATAAAACGACGTTCACAAACAATCTATTTATTACAAGTGTAATGCCCGTAAAACATTCAACGGAAAGTTGCCTTACTCATTGCAGTGTATACACTGCGCTGTTTAAATACACTGCAGTGTAACATTAGGCTCTAAACAACAAAAACGAGCATAAAGCTGAGGTTCATACGCGAAATACCCTAACTATTACCGCCTATGACGATCAGTCAGCTGGTAACGCCTATTTGTGCCATGACCTCTGAACACACAATGTTGCAGCACTGCTGCAAAAGCTCAATAAGAATAAAAAGTAAAGTTTCCACTGCCAACGCCGTTAAGGGGTATAGGGGCAGTACAGCTATGGTGCCACGCATTCGTAACCTTGGCACTACATGGAGGTGAGCGGGTAACTTCACGCCCCAGCCGCTTTACACTCGGGAATAACCCCGGTATCCATTGAATAGGAAGCTGCGTGGGACCCACAGCCAGTCTGGGCGTTTTGCAAAAATTTCTTAACCCTACCGGGATTCGAACTCCGGACCGTTGAGACCGCAGCCTGGTCGCAATGCCGCCTACGCCACTCAAGAGTACTCAATAACAACAGTAATTATCGTCATTAAATTCGGGTCCTAAAAACGACAGCATGAGGCAACACGAGTCTACATATTGCCCTGATGCCATACAAGATCTATCTTCTAATGAACGAGACAGTCAGGAAGCAACGAAACTGCGCGTTCGCAGGACATCCCACAGAGAAACGCACACAAACCCCTCAAATGCAGAACTTCATCACTTGAATAAGATCCGACAAAAGAAGTATCAAATTGGCCAGGCTGCACATTCTAGCCGCCCTTAGATATGCATTCGTTGTTACAGCAAAATGACGTCCAGGCCAGAGAAGGCGTTTTGTATTCCAGACTTCCACGAAATAAAATCTGCCGATAATGCAACAACAGACTCGACGTAGTATGGGAAATACGCACAAGCAGACTATCGATTGCTCCGTAGTACATGCGTTTTGTGAACAATCGTAATGTATGGAAAGGAAAAAGTACCCACTTACAATTTCTGTTAGTGATAAATGATAAGAAAACATTTCATTTTCCTGTGGGGATTTTAAGATTTGTAATCCTGAACTGCACCTTAAATGTGCTATCAAGAGGCCTAATACACTACAATCTGGAAACTAATTCACGCAGAGGCTGCATGAGTAATGACTGCACCACGGACATTCCGTTTGTCCACTGAAACCCTGCAGACCATCACTCCCGACACTAGTTCAACGACTGCACAAACTTGGAAGCCAAGACGGACACTCACTCATTGCCCGTTCAGCTTCGTAGAAAGGACTACATACAAAATTTTAGTGGGGAATCATCTTAGGAAATGGCCAATCCCAAACCGAGATACAGTATAGCACTTAGTTGGGTCACATGAACACGGTTTGTGAACATAATGGAAGGACAAAACGCATAATTACCGAAAACTGCTGAAAGGGGAATTTTCGTCAGGAAACCCACTGTCACCCTATGCGGAGTGTTCGGAACAGTCTAGGATTCAGAAGGATCACTGGAGTCGTTTTTTTATGGCATCCAAAGTAAAACGACCGTTAATATTCCAGCTCCTCACCAGTCGTAACCTGATCGCTGAACTTCTTTCAGTTTGTCAAGGGAACCAGAAAATCGGAATAAGGAAACCTGTATGTAAGTTTCTGTATCTCTCCCACGTTATACTCGTATCTATCTCGTTCGCGCAGATCCCATAAAAATTCTCCGAATTCTATATACGTACTTCACTTAACACACTGAAAACTTCAGAGAAAAATTAACCAATATTGCCAATAAATTTCACACGCAATATTCGGATGAAACAGAAGGCTTGAGGCCAGTTGAATATATTTTAACCAATCTAGATTTTGAGGGTGTTTCGTGAAATTAATTAAATCCTGAATTTTATTACACAGACAAACACATAAAGCAAGTTATTCAGTACGTGCGTGGTGAATCTCGGTAATGAATATTACGTTTCTTCTCAAAGCTTCATATTAGGACTGTGCTGCGTAGTAATCCACAGGGAGGTGGAAGGAAAGGGAGCTGTTGTAAAATCTGTAACAATCGAAATTAACACCAGCACAGGACAAAACAAAGCAAAAACTATATTACTACTAAAATGTGTGATGTCACATTATTATTATGGACCCGGATGTAAGAACGCATCTTAAGATGTCTTCTACGAATTGCGTAAAGACCGACCATCACTCGATTTCCGTAGCGGAATACCTCAACCACCTAGCATCAAGTCCCACCGGAACACAGTTTGAAATCAGTGCTTTAGAAATTAATTTAAGTATCGGTTTCTCCTGCAATTAAAACACGCCAGGGTACATAAATCTTAAACCACACCTGATTCACATTCTTCATCGCCCTGCAGAGTAGTGACGAAACCTCCAGCATCTTAGGGCGATCTCACATAATACCGCATACAAAAAACAGACGCATTTTTCGGTTTTACAAAGTCGGTGCGTCGGTTGGGCATCTGGAGAAACTAACAGTTGTGACGTTTCCCCACTCCATGTCGATTACTCTGCGACATATGGCATTTCGGGGTTTCCATAATTTGCTCAAATTCGTTCCGCAACGCCTTCGTAACACATCATCTCCGGGAATGATTTTATGGTGCAGGACTCAACGTGACGCCATCTTGATGCCAATATTACGCGCTTCGCAACAATTTACAACACATCTTGATTGCCTCATATACAAATAGACACATTTACGGTAACATTTTTTAGTTTGATTTTTACCCTCGTTAACAAATCTGACGCCAGGGGGAAAAATACCTTGTGGTTTTTATTTTCTGCTCTATACAGAGTTTTAGAATAGAGTTGGGTCGACGCTGAGAGCGTTGCAGGAAAACTAAAAGTTCTGCGTGCTTGACGATCCCTGAACTCAGCAGTAAAACCTGCTGGCGCATAACGTCGCGGATATCATATAAAAGATACTTCAAAATTTTACGTCAAATGACAAGAACGGAAAACGAAACGATTAATACTGCTTCATGGTAACGTCAGAGCTGTCCGTTTGCATACCATGATTACACAACACGTAGTGCACTTATGGCGCCAAGCATTCCTAACCTCACCATCGGATGGACATCAGCGGTCAGCTCCACGGTCGTGCTCAGGGAAACAGCCCCCGATAGTAATTACAGACATAAGGTGGGGTGGGCCCCAGCGCCGGTCTGGACGTTCTGGAGATCACAAAACTCCCGCCCGTCAATACTACTCCATGCTGCTAACATTATGCATGTGCATTATACAATCCAACACAATGTGCAAATGACGGTAACGTGTTAACCCACTCACCACTTCACACAGCGGATGGGCGAGCGTATCGCTAAGGCTCCTCTTACTGCAAAGGCCTACACACACTCTTAATGTTTACGAACAATCAGCAGCAGCCTACAGACAGCCTGCCATAGTACAAAAGTCAAATTATCCTGTATTTACTACGTAGACTGAGGGGTTAGGGTTATAGCACTGTGCAGTTATGTGGATGGTTACCGGCAAAATGTTGAAAACGCAGACTCAACACTGTCTGGAATATCCGCCCAGGAAGTTCCTCCCAAGCGTTCGTGATCTCCTGCGAGGCCTCGCGGTGCCCCTTCGCACAAGACCGTCGTTGGGGTTAAAACCCCAAACCTACTGTTCTACTCTTGATTTTTAAAAATACTCGGCAACAATACAAACCAGCTGGTTCGAAACACGTACATATAGCGTAACATTAGGGCGCGTTCGCGTAACCACTCTTTCCGTGACAAAGCAATAAGTATTACATATTCTGAGTATGTCTGTAGCATTTGTTATCCGGCATGCAAAGTTCATGCGCCGCATTATATTGCCATCCATGCCCTGTCTGGCTCTAGCAAATTTTCCCACATTTTCTCATAAACGGCACGATTTTCAGGAAAAAAGTTATTTAGCAAGAAATGTTTTTTGATTTTCTCTACAACTTTGCATGAAACATTCTGCATTCTTAGTGGAATTCAGCGACATATTATCATAAATGTATTTAGGCCTTCATGTAAAGTACCCGTCATTCTTGTCAGCTTTAATCAAACTTGAATTTTCTCGACAGATTTTCGAAAAATATTCAAATGTCAAATTTCGCGGAAACCCGTCCAATGGGAGGCGAGTTATTCCACGCAGACGAACGGGCAGAGACGGACGGACATGACTGAGCTAACAGGCGCTTTCCGCGATTTTGCGGAAAGCGCCTAAATGCTTACCAGAATTATTGACCTACGCATGTTCGAGGAGTGTCAAGGATAATGAAAACGATATTTCCTCGTCCCCGCATAAATAACAAAATGACTACTGTTTGGTGTTAGTAAACTGTAGCATACTCTGCACGTTGCAAGCAGTGCTGGTATGCATGAATGGAGTGGCCGATCACAGCCTAGTACGACTACCTGCCACCACTCGCTCTTGGCTGCAGCGTCTTATATCCGCACTGCAGTGCGGTGGGAAGCGCGCGCAGCCACAACACCAGACATTATTACCGTTCTTACTAGTGGCCCACAACATACATGTTCTGTTGGAAGCATTATGTTAACAAGTCAACAGTATTTCCTTGTGTTTTTCCGCGTCCAGGACCCGTTACGCAACAGTGAAACAGTGCAGCCAGAACTACTGTGCGCACAGCGAACACCTCCATTTATACCGCACACCAATGAGAAATGTGTATATAGACATTTTATTGACGATTTCTGCAATAGGAAAGCACCAACTGCGGTTGCAGTATAAAGACGGCGATTCCCAGGCAGGAGAGTTCCTGATAAAACGAACTTCCGTCGCAGTTCCCAGACAGCTAAAACGAAAGTGGCACGTTCCCCTCCACATTTGCATCGGAACGTCCCCGCCGACATGATAAGGAGAAGGCAACAAACCATCCACTGACACTGTGCAACACCCCACAAGAGTGAAGACTTCAGATAAGAATGCTGTTGCAAGGCTGAAAAGAGTTATATTTTTCTCAGGCCTCCTCATGAGGCGAACGTACCTCCAACTTCCTTTCGCAAAACGAACTGCTTTACGTCACGAGGAGCTTGCCTTGTGGACCCTGCTCCGTATGTGCCTAGGGCGTAATGGTGTTCCAAATTAAGGCCGAAAGGTGGGCAGACTTTCTGTATGACACCTAATCCGGTGGCTGGATTGGTAGCGGGAGGATACTTGCTTGGCCACCAAGATCTCCCGACCTCAACCCTCTCCATTTTCACCTATGGGGTAACTTAGAATGCCTTAAGGCGAGCGACCGAGACGCGCTACCTCAGGAAGTACTGGATGAAGCAGATACACTCCAGTTTTTCTTGGCAGGGTCATTCATTCGCTGCTACTAAAAGCTACACACAGTATCGCTGCTGATGGAGCACAGTTTGAACATGCTCGTAACAAACATATTTGCAGTGCACAACAGAATTGCACATAAACATGTGTGTTTACAGTTGTGGAATATGACCTACACGTTCTGAAGTTTGAATGCATGTAAACAACTCTGCAGTGCTGCAACCATCACAAACTGAAAGCATGGCAATATAACGTTCCTAATTCAAGATCATCTCTATCATCTCCACCATCTCTTCATCATCCAGTATTTGTGTGCTTCCTCCCGGGACATCTATATGTGCCAATATTCAATACCAATTCTACTTCTGTTTGACTTTCGTGTACACTAGGTTTTACACGCAACACGAAGTCAAAATGAAACTTTCTCGCAAACATCAGTGCAGACCTCCAGTGCCAAAATCTGTCGAAATCCGACAGGCAAAACAAATGAACGATGCAACTAGACAGCCTTTCCACCACACAGTATATTCTTCCATCATATAAAAGTGTTAAGAACTATAAAGTCGGGGTGTAAGAACTTCTTCATGCACGGTTCAAACTTATAACATGTTCTCCACTTCATGCTTAACACGCATCTCACCTATGTTAATTTCAGCTGTGCAGGCACAGAACGCTCAGGTTTCCTGCTTTAAGAAACTGTATATTGATATCGGTGATTCCTGTGCTCTTCTGTGGTTCTATTTGAGATCACAAGAGGGGGCTTTGGAATTACTCATGAAACAGGATATGTACCAAAAAAACAAACTACTGCTCCACGTGACATTGTTTTAATAATGTAACACAAGAATTTATAACAATGCACAGCATGTAAGTTAACAGTTATGTTCACAAGCGAAGCTGAAACAAGTACCGTAAGAAAAAGAACACAGAAAACAGAAGGGCCAATGGGAATTCTGTATAAAAGTTCTTGGGGGAAAGCAAAACGAAACCTCGGAAGCCACAGTCTGAAATCAGGAGACAGTATGTGACTGTACTTCCTCTCACGAAACCGGAAAGCGTCTAATGCCTTATCGAAAACAGATGAAGCCCATGTTCAGTGTCCGTTAGTCACTACACCAACACACAAACCTGTGCAATACCTCAACGTACCCTCCCTCCGCAACGCACCTCCCTGAGGATGGCCAAATGAGCGGACGAAACATGTACGATGTATACTATATTTATAATATACTTTCATACACTTAAGCACATTTGTTGGTTTCGCTACCATATCTAACTGCTCAATGCACAGTTATGGATCATTTACACATGATTATAAACACTTCGCCCTCCATAAAATGCGGGGCAACTACGAGCTTCTTATGCAATTAATTATAGAAAACCCAAAACTGAACGAACGGGAAAAAGTTAATAAAAATTGTTATTAAGCATATCTGTTTCTAAAATAATGTAGCGGAATGCAGAACTTATAAAAATCATCAATAGTTTTGTTTAACAACAATATATCAGATAAAGACGCTATTTGGCGTTGAATAATGCTGAGCGATTGTCTCATGTTGAGGACCATGAAAGGAAACGAACACGGGCCTTTTCAGAACTAGGGTCTTGTAATACCCGACCAGACCAAAACAACAAGCGACGATCGCCCAGGTTCCAACTGAAATAAAGACGTCTCGCCACTGTGCCAGTTTTCTGCATTAAGCTCCAAGCAACTTCTTACAGCGGGTGGACTGATATTATCTAAATAACTGACTTCCCTTTTGCGAACTACATACACAGAAAAATGATACAGTAATTATACATGGTAAACTGAGAAGGACGCAAAAGGCGACAGTACACGTCAGTTTTAAGATACAGCGAAACTTCTGGACAGCCTAACGTGACGTCACAGTCCTCTTACGGCTGAACAGGCGCTGGTAGAAGAACTGTCTGTGCTATCCGGAGGTTGCGTAAGCAGACTGAGCGAAACCCCTAGCCGAGGACAGCCGGTTTCCGGGACCTCATGAATACGACTGCAATGTCTGCTTGATTAAATCAGCGAAGATAGAAACGGGCTCCCCGCCTGCCAGGGGACGAGAATCATTTTATACACACACCTATCTAAACAAAACGCGGCTTGTAACATAAACTTACAACTTATCAAGAAAACGTTGCTCCTCTTGATGCGTGTCAATAAAAAAATGGACTTTGTTAACATAAACAAGTTTCCCCTAAATGAAAGCTGTCCTGCATATCATGCAGACAAACAGGGCTTGGTTCGAACCCTCTACACCAGAAGGTGGATGATCAACTTCACGACCTCGTTGTCTTACCCCTGTTCTGATGACGTGGTACGTACACACATCTTACCGACAGTAATTGCGCCCCTGCCCTCCAGCCACTAACGCCAACACTAACTGACAGGTCTATCACGGCTAGTAATTAATTACATTTATTAATTATGCGATCACGCCTTCACTGTTTGTAATGCAAAACTGAAGGGGGAATACGCGGAAATAATATCAGTGTGAAAATAGTTTAATCAGAATTCGACAAGGAGGGTGCTAAAACAAAATCAGTCTGCGTGAGTGGACAATCAAATGGCTTTGCTAAATTAAATTGACCAATGACATTTTCAGGGCACAAACACATTAGGGATACATTATGTGTCACGTGTTTCCGTCTTGGTAAATTCGAGCTAAGTCGATAGGACGTGAATAAACACACTCGAAAAGATTAAGTGGATTTCATTTGTGTTGCTAAGGCGAATGTCGGGCTACCTTTTAAAAACGCTGGTTACAGAGACAAGAAAATCCTGTTTTTGTGCAATGCTGGGAGTAAGAATAAGCCGCCAAGCATTCAAGCCGATGCATCACCACATTCTCTACACACACAAAACATCAGAAGCCAGTTTTAAAACACTGGAACAGGATATCAATAATCGATATTTAATTTCTCGTTTCTTTCCTACCTGCACATAATTTGCCCTCCACCATGAGTTCCAAGAAACTGTTCGTAATCATTACAAGTAACGAATAAAATAAACTTGTGGGGAAAATGTCGTTTTTACAAATTTTACAGAAAGAAACTTGTTCTTAAAACGAGGCGCTTGTGCGCGATCTAAGTCTGACACAAGTCTACGAAACTTCGTCACAATCTTTCTCCGTTTGCAGTATCATTTTTATCTCGCAATAAGGCTTTCCTATTCTGAAAAATACACATGTAAAAGAAAGGAAAACATCAAACATAAAACGAAATAAATCAAAATTATTCTTACTTTGATGTAAGCCCGGTGCTTGGGCGCTTATCAACCCGAAGCAGCCTGTAACCTTAAAACAATCTGAGACTTCGTAACCGCTGCTGGATTACCTTAGGCCTACACACAGCGATAATGTATGATCCCTGTTAAGTGGCCTAACACAGCGAGCCAATATAAAGCAAGTGTCCCACCTCACGCTATTTAATACTGCTGGGCTCGTATCAGATGGTAATTCGTACTCTGGGTTTTTAATGGAATATCTACACCACAACACAGTCCGTATACTGCAGACGGAACTATTGTCTATGCCCTAGTGTGTAGCGGCAGGCCTCTGTTGCAATTCTTTTGATCGCCGAAGTCAGACACTAAAACATCGTGTCCCCACGATCAGCAAACGCTGACCTGAATCTTGTGCTAATTCAGGCTCACTGCAATACGCCTAGCTATCGAACAGAACATACTGGCACACAAAATCGGGCACAGGAGTCATATCCTGAGGGGGGTGCAGGTACATGCGAGCGACACATTAGACAGAACTGTATGAAAGGCAGATCAAATACAGTAATCGAATGTTCGTCCGCATACGGAATTACTCGCATGCCACTTCGTATCCACACTACCTTATCATTGGACACACAAGCCTGTAAATCCACGACCAACTGGTGTCGCAGTTTCGACACAACTGACAGCATGAAGGAATGTTCGAGAGGGAACTCACGGAATTTACAGTTCCTTCCAGATCAATGGTGCGAACAGAAATATGCGTACACATGCCAGTGTTTGGCATTACTAAACGCTGAACAATGGCCTGTAAGACAACAGGCAGTGGGACGTACGATACAACTGCCCTCCTTACCGCAGCGTTTGAAATTCCGCCACACGCCCGCCTCATTAATATGTCAATACACGACAAGTAAATCCAGCACCAATGATCCGTTTCCCAGCGTTTTTACCTTCGTTTCGTATTCGAAATTTCCCGGCTTCTAAATTTCGGCTCGGAAAACGGATATCCTGAAGCTACGAAATAAACCAGAAGAAACGAAACTAAGAATAAAACGGACCGCCCACAATTTGTGTACTTACTGTGAAACTTTATTATGCCGTGTACGTGACTGCTAGGCACTCGCGACGCCTTTAACAGTGCAGACGGACAGACACTCCCAACATATGTTGGAGCGTTTGTGCTTTGCATGAGGCAATGCAGTCACCGGGAAAGGCTGGCGAAACTGCAACACTCCGTACGGCTTCCGCAGAAATACATGAACTGTAACAAGGAAGTACCTTATCTGTCCATGCAAACAGAGTGGAAAGACAGTACTGCGCATTTCAAAGACTCCGAAATGTAACGTGAGCTGTCAGTTCTTCGCCAACGCCCCCCCCCCCCCCAAAATTTGTAATGGACAGAAGGTTTTGGTGACGTATAGAAAAGAACCTCCCCTGTCGGAAATCGAATCATGGTGGTACATCCCTTAACCCCTTCATTGGGTCATCCTGATTCGCGTATTCCACACACTGCACATGCCAGTACTCAGCACTGCAGCCGTCAGGTAACAGAAAGGGAAAATAACTGTCAGGCACTAACTGCTAACAGAGTAATTATGCACTGAAATTATATGCCTATAATTGGACTTCGTGCCTACGATTAAAATGTCTGTTCCACACCACAACGGTTGCATTTCCGCAGGTATTTTTGTACTAGGAAAATGGCTGACCATTACTCTTAATAAATGTAAACATATATCTACTCCCGGCAAGCGTATCCGATTCGACGCCAACTCAGTTTGCATGGAGGAATTTGATACAGGCCTACGGGCTGTTTAATTGCGCTTTCGGCGCAACGGTTAGTGGGGGAAATAACAGCATTACTGCCAACCCACCAACATGAATCCTGTCCAAGACACTTTGGCGACGGCGAAACGCCTGTACAAATAAACCGAAGTCTCCTAGCCACTTAACAGAATACAAGAGAAACCAAAGTAATGGGCAAACGCTCAGAGGTACCTTGAAGGATGCCTGAATCAAACCCTGTAAATCACAGCATGCACCGTGCACTGCATGACAACTATTTCAGGTTCAACAATATTTGTAATAGTAACACATAAAGTCACATACCGTGACGATATAACAGCAGCACATTAAACAGCCTGTAGGACGAAAAACCTGTTTCTTTTTGACGTCCACTAAATCATTACCACATGGCACTACGCTTACTACAGCCTATGCTGAACACTATACACACGGCGCGAAGGCACTAATCACAAGTGAATAATTAATTATGCTGATAAACAGTTAACACAGTCACTGGCCTGTAATGTTGATAATATTCAGTTGATGGATCCGGTTGTGCTGCGGGTAAGCCTGGTACAGCCGACACAACTCGTTCTGTCCCTTTTACTGTGGACGTTCTCTCCAGCTGCATGTCTCAGCGCAAACGTCGCCTTTAAGCGATGTGGCCCATTGAGTTGATCACTTCCCAGACCTTTTGCAAGGCGGAAGGCACCGCAGCGGTCGCATCTTATCTAAACTTTCCATGAGACGGGGTCCATGCGTTTTATTTCGAAGTGCTGAAGGTCCTATTAGTTCCTACTGCCATATTTAAAAAAAAAGTGATGGGAAGATTTAGTTCAACTGATCTGAAGACTACATCTTGCATGATTCTTTCTTCATACCGTCTTCAGAGCGAGCATTACTGCTAATACATCATACCGGTTCGGACCTGGCAAACGTGCAGACCACAATCCCTTATTTTTCCGACACCAAAAACACCCTCCAAAAACGCACAACTTTCCGTGTGAGCACTTTCGTCTACTTTTTCCTAAGCACGCATCTTCCGCTTGTCCTCTACCTGTTTAGACCGGAACCTGTTGCTAGAAACTATCTCATGTGTTGTAAATTTGTTCTCGAGCTTGCAACACGAGAATAGCGAAACTTACGTCTAAATTTACGACACTTCATGTTGGGCACACAACCGTACAGCAACATGCAATGTTGAAATATAAAACCGAAGACTAATTTCGCGATTACAGCCGTAACCGTCTCCGTGGCAGACAGCGGGTAGGCGTCTCGCTGCATCAGCCAAGCTCCGTGTGATAGGGTAGCCGATATAACATATGCGCCAGCATAAGTAAGGACCCTATACATGTATATATATACATACATATATATATAAAATTTCTAGCCCGATGAGGGCCACGTCAGCCGCAACATGTAGCTAGAAATAACATCTACAAAAAGTAACACTGAAGTTGAGCCGGCTGTGTCAAATTTACTCGTATGAATCTAATACGGCGTATTGATTTAAGCGAAGCAATGCAAATTTTCCAGCAAAACCATCACTTTGTTGCGCAAACACCTACATTATACCAAATGGAAAGATAGAATACAAACATTCACGTCCACGAAACACGAACACCAGTACGATATTGGAAGAAAGCCCGCAACCTGTACAATGTTACTACAGTTCAACGGTAGAAACATAAATATACACATGTCAAATAGAACTTGATAACACGCCTTTAATTCGAAGACACCAACTGCTATACCAGTGCATTAATACGGCATCCTGCTACTGTGAATAACCACCACGTGTCTTCGAAGCAGAAACACTGGCCACGGCATCACTGTATCGCCTTCCACCAACAACACCGGCTGTGTCTCCTTAGGCACCACAGCCAAGCAGTGTGAACAGTTTCATCTAATTTAACGACTCAGTTTGGTGGCTCAACAATCTGACTTCTTGTTGTGCCATGCCCTTCTTCCGCACAGTATTCGTTACACCAACCGTTAATCACTGTTTGATACTCTTCTTTATATGACGGACCATTCACAGAAGCTTACCACATGACACCAAAGACACGCACTTCAATCCAGGACCCTTTCTGAAATATCGGTGTTGAAATTTAACGTGAAATGTTTGCCACAATCTCTCCAAAGTGCTCTCTCTAGGCGTTTGATGTTTGAGGGCCAAAAATCGCGTATGGATTTTTAATCCCCTACACGGATAATTACACGTGCCACCAAATACATCCTCATGTATTTTGTATCCTTGACAACATACACCGGACTTTACTTGGTAGAACGCAAACACACAAACGTCGTGCTGTCACCCGCTTAAAAAATAAGGAAAGTACGCATGTAAGAATACATCCACAGGGAGATGTACTTTAATTTAGATCACTCATGCCCGAGATGAATTCCAATTTGGATGGAAGCAAGCGTCCTTTACCATCCTATTACTTCTGACCTCATCACCGACCCTATGCTCATCTCCATTCGTGGCAGCCATCTACCCTTCCTTTTCACTCCTGGAGGCGGGAGTTCAGACTTACAGCTTTCAATTCATCCATCTATAGCTGAGAGATGACATTCGTCCCAGTACCAGCCGCCCGTCTCCCTTGTCCCACAGCAGCTACAAATCCTTTCACACAGATCATGTATAGCCCCTACACCCTCAGAGCAACAGGGAACGAACTCCGCAGTGCACGTCAGTAAAATTCAGCTGAACACACATCTTTGGATGCACAATCACGTGTTGTCTGTCTATACAAGCAGCTTAGCTAAAATCCCGTATTTAAGAGACCTGGATACGTAAAGCTTTCAACTCTCAATCCAGAACTGATTTTATATACAGCTGATATTCTGGCGTAGGAAAGGTTTGTCCCTACAGGGAATCGAAGTCCAGTCCTGCAGTCCACAGCCAGGCACTTTAGTCAGTGGGCTATTCTGCCTCAGCTCTACGTTCAGTAAGCACCCCACACAAAAGCGCATTTCACCGTAAATAAACGCGTGGATGAATTTAATTAATTATCGGCTAAAGATCCTACTACAAACTAATTCAAACAGGTGCTACCCGCAGTGTTCATTCAACTGACCCAAGTACTGACGTGTTACACAGACAGCAATCCTTGCTATTATTTGCAGCTGAATGTTCCACCATTTTGCTGACAGGCTAAACGATTTGGTGGATTTATGTGTAAATATGAACTGGATATATAAAGTACTAAACGTGAAATCGGACGTCTACCTTAAACGGTTGCCCTTCTCTTCTAACCAAATACTGTGGAAGAAAAACTCAAGAAAACAAGCAAAGAGCTTAAAAGGAATCGCATTCAACAGAAAGCCATTATTTAGGCCTACCGATGCTCCGTTTTATTAACTGATTTCATGCTACAGAGGGGAATTCTGCCTTTGAAGCAGTGACGCTGCTGATGTGAATTTACTCGATATTTGAGATCAGAGAAAGAACCACGTCCCGCCGTTTCTCAATATTCAGTAATATTTGTGGCTTTCCAACAATATTAAATACGGGTTACCGCAAAGATGTGCGAAAAGAATAAGGTTCATTTATATGGAAACCAGCATCCAAAGGCCACATTGAAATCTACTGTACGGTTTATTTAGGATGTGAAGTAGTCAGAAAATCCAAACGTATGGATGCTGCCTACTGCTTCATCTTCCTCCCTAAAGATTCAGGCAGCAGGTTCCTTCTGAAAGCCTGGTTACAACCTGCCAAACTGTATAACGCTGTAGCACAGAAGACCACAATCCCTAGTTTAATAAACAGCCGACTATACATACTAAAGAAACATATCTTGTAAGCTTATGACAAAAATAATGTTATTGAATAATGCGGGCGAGATATCCAAAACCTGCGACTGATGTCTTCAAGGCGCCAAGACTGCCATTAAATCGAATTTGCGTTTACGGTCCTTCCTCTACATTCTGAACACGAAAAGGAAACCTGACTCATGTTCTCACTGTCTGTACTTTACTCATTCCAATACTAGCTAGAACACAACGTTAAACTCAAAATGCATATTTATAAATGAATCGTGTGGCACTTGATTCACGAATGCGGCATCTTCTGATACACGGATGTGTTTATAAAAAAAAAAAAGCAAAATGGAAGCGTTATTTCATAAATGCAAAGTACTGCTCACATAAACACATAAAGATAAATATTGAAGATATGCGACCACTACCGTATGCGTATGCTGAAGGATAATTCTCGGTAGCAGTCTACAACAGGAGTACAAATGCTTTCCAAAACTCTAGCCAGCACCTCATAATTACAGTCGCCAGAAAAGTGACATGAAGCAAGATCCTTACTGAGAACCCACAAATATTAGGCGCCACCATAAAGAAATTAGTCGCCACGGCGACCTGGTGCCCGGGATTTGTGCACCCTTGGTCGACAGTACAGAATAATCCGTTTAAGCCTTAACGACGATTATTTTCTAGTACCGCTGATGTCTTCTACGAACGACTATTCCCGCATTCATACGTTCAAAGGCAGCCCAACACGGCCATTCTGACGTCATTTCAAGGTTCTGTACAGTCTCCTACAATGCTTAAAGGACGGAAAACTGCAATCGATTCGACTGCCTGGTAGAAATTTATATGGACCGATCCAAGAATCTCAGCTGCTGGACAAATAATTATCCGGATACGTGCAATACGCGAGAACAAAGCAGCATCATGATTCTTCAAGGCAAGAAACATAACTTCAGTTATCATTTCATAAATAAGTCAAGTATTACTGTAATCTAGGCAGACACGATACGTCCTATGGCTACAACAGTAGTATAAATTCTAATACTTCCACATTTTAATGGCAAATGCACGGACTCCTGCGGGCTGGAGCAACTTCTTTGTGGACCTACGGTGATCACGTTATACGGTCTGAGGCATTCTGAACATTTCCAGGTGCAATACTTCAGCTAGACTCAGTTCCTAACATAACCATTTATAAATGAACAATTCCGCGAACATAATGTGTTGCTGCGGATAAATTTCTTGGCCTTCTCGTCCATAAGACTTCACTTGAATTACCTCTTCATTGGAACGATATGATAAGATTCAATCCTCATGACACCTTTTCAAAGAGACGTGAAAGGAATCAGAGTCAACAGCCATCACAGCCGTCTTCCTTGATATCACAATATGCCCTCACGTCGGATCTTATATTACAATATTCTGCTACGAATTTCAAACATTTAAAAGTGTCGACACATAAATTACCAACTTCAAAACGACACTATGCAAAAAAATAAAAAAATAAAACTAAATATAATACACACACTGTCAAATGGAGAGAAAAAGGCGAAGTGAACTGGCCGTGGTCAACCTTCGAACGTTGCAGATTCAAATATCGTAACAGAGATGCTGTCGCCACTCACCTGGAAACAAGAAAGATTATCATCAGTCAAACTGCACAGCTTACACAGTGCGGTTAGGCGCTTAAAGTTATACCTTGTAATGCGATTCTTCTTAACGTGTTATTTATTAATTCACGCGTTAAAACGCAGGCAGTTGTTACAACGATTGCTGAAAAAGACTTATCATTTTACGCAACTGAAAGTGTACACAAGCCGATCCCGGTGGCCGCGTGGTCTTAAGGCGTGGGAATGCGTCGACTCGTTTGATAGGATTGTGGGTTCGAATCCCGCTGAGGGCACGAATGTCCGCCTCTTGTCAGTGTCGCGTGTTATCCGGTAGAGGTCTCTGCGTCGGACTGGTGTGTCTGAGTGTGATTGTGAAGCCTCGATAATTGGCAGGCCTGGCCCACTAGGGGCTGTTGCGCCACTGGGAAAAAAAAAGTGTATACAAAACCTCGCAAACCTAATTTGAATCATCAGTTTCGTTGGCTGTCATGTAGTATATTTCCTGAAACTTACGAACGATCATTAAAAAAGAAGGTTTACGCAACCAATGACGAAAAGAATCACATACTACCCCAAAAATACTACTATCCGTTCCAAGACCTCTTGCACCCAGGCATTAACCTTCTAGGTCTAGCGGTTACTTTACGTACCACCAGGTTTAACATTCAAAAATTCTGCATGGTGCTCACATTGCGTTTATATGTTTTAAGCGGATCTCAGAATAAACAGCAACTCTACCTTATACATCACTGATTGGCATTTTATAAACGAGGTGGAGAGTGCTTACTGCGCGGTAAGCACTGAGTCCTTATATAAAACAGATTGCATTTCGTCTTTAAATGGTTAATTTACGGCAAGCACATATCTAGTGTGTCCAGACTACACACGACAAAGATATCAGACTGCACACATACTGTTCCGAAAGATGCTTTCTCGTAATTCAGTACATATGCGAGAAATCATGTTTTATTGCGTTTGGTATATGTTCACGAAATTACACTCTCCTGTGTCTCAGTATATAACTATCAATTTAAATAAATGACCTTTCTTCCTCAGAGCTCTAAGCTACCACATCACTTCAATCACTCCTAGTCAAGGCATAAAATCACCTGAGCATTCACGTAACACCCGCTACGGCTAAGAAAGCGTAGCGCGAGGTGTGAACATATCACGTCCCCTATATAAAAGGCAATAACAAGTGCCGTTAAATTGAATTCGTTTTCAAAAATCGCTCAGCCCCTCTTGTGACGCGCAACTAAATTTAATGTAAGCCAACACAACCTGCGAAAATGCATCAGAAAATGCTTTATTCAAACAGGTTAGGTATACATAATTTTAGCTTTATTTTAAATCCCCTTTACAGTCACATCCTCAATTTGTACGGACCGAAAATGTGGAAAATGCGGTTTACACCCAGCATTGTCTTATCCAGACATACAAGACAAAACGAGCCAGACCTCCACACGAAAGAAAACAGAAGGCTGCACTAAACCAAACCCTGAAACTGAGAGAATGGACCGAATTAACCGTAATTTTAAGAAGTAAAATCAGGAGCAATTATCAGCTCTAGGTGTTTCTTACGAAATTAAAATGAGGTGTACAGATTCCACTCGCGGCAAAATTTCAGCATTTTCATGCGATTTCTTGTTGGGGTTAAGACACTCAGAACGGCATAATGTGTCACAACAGACATACTGAATCGAAACCCCAATACGTACTGAGTTAAGCAGTTTAAGAGAACAGACCAAAACAAAAGCACAGGTACATGACAGGCAGAGTTAACGACGCTACTGTCAAGAAGAACATTTGCTGGAAATATATAGGGAACAGAACAGCAGTAACGTATGGGTAGCTTACGCATAAACCATGCTTGCCACCACTTTGCAAACGCGCACCTCGTGATAACACCCATCTCCTTCAACGAACTTAACCTTGCAGTCTGCCGTGACATTTTCTCGCTGGACGCGCCAACACAACATAAATTTCTTACAACGTTCCGCCCTTTCTTGGCGACGTTTGTACGAGCAGCGCCTAAAGCCAGAAGATCATAAAATATGAAAACGCCAAGTTTCCAGAGAACGAAACTATAGACTACTTAAAACACTCTACCTCTTCCTTTCTATCCTTTTCCCATTCGTGTTCTTTCACCCTCTGTACTTCATTTCTTTCTCTTTAGTTTCCCTTCTCTGTGTACCGATTTCAAAATCCTCTTTCCGGTCCACGCTTGATCGTTCTGTTATTCAGCGCCCTCTAGGTCCGTATCTTCATACTACTTCAACAACCTGTTTTCACCCATTCTATCCACACGGACCCCCAGTACGTTCTGCACCATCATTAGCAACTTTAAAACTGTCCCATCTGTCAGTGTCCTTTCTTCCTTATGAAAAATTCAGATGCATCAAGTTGTTTTATTCCAAGGTCATCAAAGCAATATATTTATGTATAGGCCTATTTCTTTCCTTTGCTTATGACCATGGCATTCCTTCCATTATCCTTGGTTCTCTGTCCAGTTTTTAAGATAATTTCGTAAACGTTAGTCGTACAAGACAGAAAAACCCTTCAATAAAAGGAATCAAGACGTCAGTCAGAACGGGGAACCAACATCTATGCTCTGAACTGGGTTCGAATCGCCACACCAGTATTCGAGCAGCATGAGTCAACACGTAACGCAAAATCATCGTCACCGCTATGAAGTTTACAGTTCTGCAACACATGGCCAACGTGCCATTCTGTCTTACTGTCAAACACGTACTGGTACATAAGGAAGCTCAAAATACCTTGAAACACTGCGCCTTAAACAGAGCTGCTATACACGAACACTCCTAGGGCAGCTTGAAAGACGCAGAACCTACTTGCAAAATATATAGCAGGTATTCGTGCTGTACACAGTCTGCAGCTTCACGAAAGAAAGGACTTGCATATTTACAATTAGGCCTATTTAGAAATAGGTTCTACTGCCGTTCTTCCATCCAAAAAATGTATCAATGTGAGACGCAACATGTTCAAAAAGTTACATGACACACTTAAGACTATCCTTGCAGAGCCTTCTGTGGTTCTCTCCAGTCTCTCCAAGCGCATGACGACACAGTACATGAAAACTGGCCACAACCACTTCCAAAGTTTTTAAAACTCCCTGGAGGGACCTAGAAACAACGCGCCAGAGTAACCGACCCCTGCTCGACATTCGTAAGGGGCACAAATCGCTCACACAAAATGCCAAGTCCAGGCTTTCAGGTTCTGAAACTGGCCCTCGTGTACACGTACAGTGCCTGCTCACCACCGCGCTGTAAGCTGCCAAGTGGGGCAAGGCTCTATGGCAGCAGCCATTCGCAAGCCAAGATAGGCAGCAAGAGAACGCATTCAACTCTCCCTTTCCGCGCTTCAGGGCAAAGGATGGTTAACACAGGGGAAGCAGCTGAAATAGCACCCCCTCTATTATTCAACTCTGAAACACCGCGCTGGCCATCTGGCCATAAATTCATGGGGTTACGCGACAGGCGCGCGGTAAATTGGTACATTTCAGATGGAAAATGTAATATTCAACAAGAAAAGTGTTATAAATTACTTGTATCCTGTCAAGCGTTCTCTGAAAACACAATTCTACACCCAAACGCATATTTCATTAAACGCGACAGCACGGGTGTCTACATTCTTACGTTCACAGCTGCTCAGGTTTAAACCACCTTAACGTTTGTTAAGCACACGAACGAAAACGCGTTGGCCTACTTACAGTAATCAGTTCTGTGAGATTCCGTACATTCCCGCTGGTCGCTGTGCCCATTTACTGTAGACGAAAACTCTGTTACGCTACTGCGGTTAGAGTTCCGTTGTTATACAACGTAAACAACTACACCGGTCGGCATCAACTGCCTCCCTGAAATAATTTTGACAAATTTTCATTGGGAATAGGTTCACAAACTCGAATGTGTAAATGAAATGTTTACGTCACCCTGCGTTTGGGAGATACCAAATGATACCTCAGCTGAATGGCCGAAAAACGAAATTCACGGCTGGCCGAAAGGTTTGTCATGTTGTTCCTTTATATTTACTTATTTAGCTCACTTAAACCCCTAGAAAAGCATTGTCTCAACCTATCTCATACTGGAAAGGCTTGCTCGACGCTGTTTAAAGTCCCTTTAATTTGCCCTCCGGAAATTTGTCGCTCTGACGTAATGTTGGTGTGATCAAATGTCTCTGTGATAAATTGTCACTGTGATCAAATGTCCGTGCGCTCAAATTACGCTGTGATAAATAGTGGCCGTGATAAAATGTCGGTGCGATCATTTGTTGGCGTGATAAAATGTCAGTGGTAAATTGCCACAAGATAATATTTCGGGACCCCCCAACTTAAAACCTCAGTCTGATTCCACCATCTATCTATCTTGAGGGTTGCACCAGTGCAAAAGTAAGTTTCCCTGGGTGTTTTAACAGTATTTTTCTTGTGTCCAACACGTCACGTTCTTGCCAAAATAGATTTGCTACATTTGCGGCGAAGTGGTATTAAAATCGCAAAGGAAGCCACTGTCACAACTCGTGGGAAAAGCTTATGAACTGTATTTTCGCTGAAATGTCGAAGATCAAGATAAAATTTGGGCGCCGAAGATTACTGCAGCCAATGTTCAAGGGCTTTGGCAGGCTGGTTGAAAGGTACCCACAAATCAATGCCTTTTGCTGTTCCGATGGTATGGCGTGAGCCTAAAGGCTGCTTAAACGACTGCTATTTTGCATGACCAAGATCACTGGTGTCCCCCGATTGTCCACGCATAAAATAAAGTATCTTAATATACCCCGTGTGTTAAGACCTGTTCCTCACGGTGATTCAATGTCACTGCCCAAGCTGCCTAAATCTTAAACTCTTGACTCAGATTCAGAATCGAAAGATAATAAAAAGCGGCCACTCCGATCAGAAACAACACCAAGTCAGAAAGATGTGGTACATCAGGTTTTAGTGAATAAGTTAAAAGTTTATCTACCTCCAATACATATCAAGCTAGCCTTTATAAATATATCTGCGAAATCAAAGGCTAAAGAACGCGAAGAATTTGCCTATATAAAGAAAATATTGCCAAAATAAGTGAGGCTAAGACGAACGAATAAATTTTCGTTGGTCCTCCAATTAAAAAACTATTTGAAGACCACGACTTCAAATCAAATGCTACAGATGGAAGAGCCTGGGAGGCATTTGAAAACGTCTGAAGGACCTTTCTAGGCAATGAAAAAGCGGAAAATTACAGTGACATCGTGTTGGAGCCAATTTCATCAGACAGTGCTATGGGGTGTATCATGTCAATGAAACTTCCTTTTCTGTATTCCCATTTGGATTTTTTTTCCTGTAAACATGGGAGCCGTCTCCGATGAACATGGAGAAATGTCATTGGGACATTTGTGAAATGTAAAAGAAGTTCAATGGAAAATGGGGTTCAAAAATGTTGATCAACTGCTCCTGGAGACTTACAAGGGAGACACTTACTGGCGAATATAAGTGACAAAAGAAGACGAAGTGACTGTTTTATGACGACTTTGTTTGTACGAGGCAGTGTTCATTATTTGACGTTGTATATTGTCATTAAAAACCAAAATATTATTTTTTATTAAAAATTTTCTTTTTGAATATAATCCCTCCTCCCTTAAAACTGGTGGGTGACTGAGCCAGCTATGACCAAACTATAAGAATCACCCTGAATTTTAACAGGGAGCGAAAAAAAATTATTTTTTGCCGACCAGTGTTATTCGTCCCTGTAAGAGTACTTCGTCAAATACTTACCCCACGTCCAGACCAAAACATGTAGACCTCAGTGACATCTGTATTTCGAGCTATGAACAAATCTTCTGGAAAACGATCCCCCTTTTTAAATAATAACTTCTATTCGAATTCCGTGCGTGTGTGCGTGCGTGTCGTGAACTCTCAAATTCCCTGCCTTAAAGCTACACATATGGCAGATTCTTTGTAAATTTGTAAATATGCCTTCTGAAGATCAGAATCACTGCCAAAAGCTGAAATCCTGGGAATGACAATTTTGACATATCTTCTTCCTTCACTGTAATGTCGCTCTCTCGCTCTCTGGCTCCTTCCATTCACCTTCAACGCTGCAGCCTTTGAAGACCCTCTGCAGACACAGACGACCGCGTGTAGTATTCCTTCCCACATCATTCCCTTTTACATTTAAATAACTTCTCATGGGACAGGCTTTCGGCCTTCCGTCTGTGGTTAGCGATAGGTAAAATATTTAGCATCAAGCATAAGTGAAATACAGCGCACACAGCGAGAAGTACGAATCAGTATGCTGCAGTTTCTTGCAGAGCAAAGATACGATTTGCATAAACTGGAGCTGATTATTAACACTACACAATCCTGCCGTCATATATCCACGAGCAATCACTACTGCCATCAGTATGCAAATACTTGAGACTTGTCTCAGGGAACTCCAAATATTCTAAGACCTGCACTCCTGCAATTAATGTCTCGGGATTCAACTGAACTCCACTCGTTCAAGGGCCTATTTTCGGAAAGTGTACGACAGAAATTGAAGTAGCTGCTGTGCGGAAGATTGGGTCTATCTGGAACCAAGATACAGCAGCTAGAGCTGCGAAGCTGGATTCGGAACTTCTTTTACTTCAACCCAGACGTAAGGTGATTAGTTCCATCGCAAACAGTTCCCAGTAGAACTTCACGCACCATTCATATGTAAGATCACACTTTGCAAAACCACATATTGAACTACATGCCAATTCCACAGCGCAAGACATTTATGCATTAAGTTGTAAGCTGTTCGCCTCACGAAAGCACCCACTTTTCTTCTTCTTCTTCTTCTTCTTCTCCTCCTCCTCCTCCTCCTCCTCCTCCTCTCCTGCTTCTTCTTCTTCGCCTCCTCCTCCTCCACTGGCTCTACGGTACAGGCAGGACCCTGGCCTCCTTCAGGATCAATTTCCAGGCGTCTCTATCCTTAACTATTTTTGTCCAGCCTTTTAACACCGATTTTCTTCGGATCATTTTCAACAGAGGCCAACCATCTCTTTCTTGGCTTTCCAACTGATATTTTTCCTTCTGGTATATTCTTAAACACTTTCTTCACAGAACTTTCTCCTGGCATCCCCACTTTTACAGCACCCCAAACATTCGTCACCGGTTTCACAGAAACCACAGTCCGACCCAGTACCGAGCTACCTGCAATCCGCTCTCACTCTCATTTGGAAACACTTTTGGGCGCGTTCGCAATGCAGTTGCAAAATGTGACTATTACCCTTGTCGTGTCCACCCCTCTGTCCACCTGTCCCCATCGCACAGCGCGACTCCTACCGGATGGATTTTCGTGATGTTACATATTGGGAGATGTGTATTAAAACTTGTCGGTACCTTTCAAATGTGGTTAAAATCGGGCAAAAAAGCAGACACATTACACGAACACGACGTACCATTATACCTCGCCATTACCTATCCGCGTAATTCAAACAGGCCGTGCTCTCTGTGCGGTATGTGCTGAGACACAAACAAAACATCATAATCGAAAATAATAGACCGTAAATCTTACCATCCAGAATAGCCCGGCGTTTACGAGACATCGACCGTGAATCAGTTGTTAAAGTACGGAGAAATCTTACAGTGTGGGTTCTCTGAAACGGGAAAAGGCTCGCATTTTCACTTTTCTTCATGCGATTCACTACTTTAAAGTCTACGGACAATAACAGAGCAAACGCACCGGAAGTACGACGCTCTCCGAACATTTATCAAATTGAGATCTGCGCTCCTCTGGGGTGTCATGCGGCGTCAAGTGGTAATCCTTTACCGACGTTTATCAACTTGTGCCTTCCTCTACACCTAGGTGGTTTATACCCTCAAGGTTTTTGACTGACACTTCCACGATGAACGTCGCATGTTCCGTCCACGCCGCACGCTATTTGATGTACAACCAATAATACTAAAAGAACAGGTGGGAAAACCTACACGTCGTTTAAGTTTCCCACAGCAGCTTTTCACCATCCCCCTCTGACGACCCTTTCGTAATTCTAAATATTCTCCTCAGGATCCGACCTTCATACCGGACATGAACGATAAAATATTCGGAAACCGAATGGCAACAGGCCTCATTATTTCCTTAAGTTCTCGACGTCAGGAGAGTACATCTGATTCGTCCTTGACGTTCTGAGTGGGCCTGCGTGTCAATCGTGAGGCCTTATTTAATGACGATGTCAGCATCTCAGACTATACGACATAGTACAGCATTAAGGCTAATGAATAATAAATTTCAAAGGACGTGGAGGTCGTGACTTCCCTTAGGTATCATCCGACCATCTCACCGAGGTCAATGACGAAAACCATGAAAGTCTCAGTCAGGGTAGCTTTCCTGCGGGTCGCAATTTGACCCCGTAATATTTCGAATATGAAGAAGCACGTCTCGTACACACTCAACTGCGACGTTAGGTCGAGCGGACACGGAAAGGGCGTCGCATACGTCGACTAAAATACTTACGTCATAATGACACGTCGCACTGGAAAGTAAGTCACGAAAGAATAAACGCCACTCAGCAAAACTAACCTCCATCTGAATCCACCCACAGCAATACTAGTAGCCTCTGCTCTGGTTATTTGCCGCAATCGAGCTTCCGTTGTAAACGGAGACATTACGAACAGCACTTCTGGGACCTGCGAACCGATACTTTGCTTTCATTTATTTTCAATCATGCGTGATAAGACAATTATTTCATATTAACACTCAAATAAATATTTATGGTGTACCTTGAATACAAAAGAGAAAAAGTTGTGCCCCACACTAACAGAATGGCTATCAGCGCTAACGGAAACGCAGTTGATCGGTATAAGCCACGTGCGCGTGGAGGTGCGCGTACGTTCCACGTGAAAGTCTTTAGAAACGACGGCTATTAAGTCGGAACAGGTGTGTGGATGGCAACACTTTGCTACGACGGCGGCGGCGGCGGCGGCGGCGGCGACGACGACGACGTAGAACGACAGAATGCGATTCACAGATCATCCTCAAGTAACGCTATGCGTCCTTTCAGGCTTCCGCCGCCATGTAATGATATCTGCGCTCTTCTGTGGTAATTATGTACCGACGTTTCGGGGAACCCTATCGGTCCCATCTCCAAGGGTCAAGAATCCCACGAAGAAAGGCTTTCTTCTTGGACTTGTAGGCCCTTGAAGATGGAACCGATAGGTTGTCCCGAAACGTCGGTACAGAATTACCACTCCACGCTGCGTAATATCCCAAAGAGTGGAGATATCAAGTAAAGCTATCTCAACTCGCCTAGCTTCTTAGCAATATGAATCAGACTGCGGGAATATGCGCCATTCAGTTTAATGGGCACGTTGAGTTAGACATTTCTAATCTCTATTGCAGTTATCTCACTGTCTACTGGTACGTTCATTTGTGATCCCACGAACAGCGACGCGCTGCAAACCGTAAACCACCCACATTTCCGCTCCTCTATTTTACTCCATTTTATCGTTTCAGAACCGCTGTGTCGCTTCCATAAACCAGAAATGGCAATTCTTGTAACTGTTTCACGTGAACGTAAATATATGCAACGCCAGACAAACCCTTCAACTGCGTTCACATTCACCTAGGCCTATAAAAGAGCCCCCTGTTCAACGGGTACTGGCGCACTATCACGGGGTAAAACGGCCGGCGCGTCAAGCTGCCCGCTCGCCACCAACTAGTAGCTGTGTCAAGAATGAGTGGAGCTGTACCTCTGTCCCCTCTATTTGCCTTCACAGCGTGAACAGGGACAACTGTACCTTTGTTTAGGCCAACAGGAGACTCTCCTAAGTAAAAGCTGTCGAAACGTAAGCCTCTATTCAGGTTAAGGGCTAACATTATTTCTTTACAAGTCATACAGTCTACAATTTATATTCTATTGCTTTACACGACCAGAAGTTGTCTATAAAAACTGTATGGAGTTAAATTTCTGCTTGACTTTCGGTAGGGGTTTTATTGCACTGATAAGCTTTCATATTAACTTGGGCGAGCCAGTTTTTAGTGTTGACATTTTATTGCCCCCCCCCCCAAAAAAAAGGAACTAAGCAACGGCGGCACGATTCATTAATTACACTATGCGAAACTTTACGAGAAGTGTGAGAGGAGCCATTCTCAATATTGCAGTGAGAAACAAGGAGTCCCTGCATCAGGGATTCGATCGGTAAGAATTAAGGAGCAAAAATACACTATCTAATGGCAATGAAACTGTTTACCAGTCTTTGGTGCAATACATGCAGTATACATTACTCAAATTATGTACCCATATATGGCCCACTTGGAAGACCTAGCCGTAGATGGGAGGACAATACTAAAGTGTACCTTAAAGAAACACGATGACTGGGCGTGGACTGGATTCATCTGGCTCAGGACAGGGACGTTTGGCAGGCTCTTTTGAACACGGCATGAACCTGAAGATTCCAGAAAGTAATGGCGACAGTGTTGGCTAGGTGAAGAAATATTAGCTTCTCCAGCAGGACAACGATCCACGGAGTTACTTAGCAAGCTCGTTGTTTGGTTGGTCCGTGGGTCAGCAAGTTACAGCAACTGCGACAGCTAGACATAACACAACGCGATCGTATGGGACTCACCACGAAAATAAAAATTTTCCTGGAACATCCACTGCTTCTACACCTATTGAATTTCGTTCGATACAGAACGACACAAAGACAGCGTTGGCAACGAACACCTGGAAAAGATTCCAAGCAGGATATATCCATTATAATGGCAAACCAAACATTTCGGCTGCCAGCATTCTGAACAAAATATCCGCAACAGACGACAAAGAAGTGTTCCTCCAACTTGGTGGTTGCGTGTAAGACCAGACGCCCAAGCCCGCAAAAGACTTACTCTCTTACGGTCACGCAACGATTCGAACTCTGAGATTCTCTTTACCACGAGAGGGTCCAAAGGCGTATTTCAGCGAATTCAATGACCTTCGGTTTCCACAAAGCAGGAATTCCCTGACCAGCTGAGTAAATGCTGTCCAGTAGTACGTGACTGATCAATATGATTTACAGACCAGCTCTGGGTACCATGGCTCACTCCACAGACGTAAAGCGGCCGGGGCGGTAGGGTAAGCACTTACCTCGGTCTAGTGCCGAGGGTATAAGAATGAGTGGAGCTATACATCTACTTCCTCGTATGCCTTCACGGCGTGCACAGGGACAATTCTGCTATTGCTGCAATGGGGTTACAGCCCAAATCGTGCCTTAGCCTCCTCAACGCGTTACCTACGTGACTCTCTACTTTTGGCTTTAGTTTTCCAAGTAGGGACAATTTTACCATAACTGCTCGCAAATGACAGTCCCAACATAACACAACACAAGGTACATTTTGTGTTCTGTTATGTTGGGACAGAGTTCTATGGCACGTATACAGTATCTGAGGGTAGGCCTATGTTGACAGAAGACCGACACGAACATTCAACCATCGTGAAAAACTTAAAATCATTGACAAATACGTATGCCACAAAATTTCATTTGTGTATTCCTACCAGTTATTTCGTAGAAACGGACATCTCTGTAGCACCACCAAAACTTCAACGTAAATATGGGGGGGGATGCTAAAGTACTCTTTGATTGCTTATTTATTTTAACCCTTTAACCCTTCAAAGACGAAGCATATCTGCTCTATATAACGACTCAGTGCGTACCGCGCTGTAAACAATTCACTTCGGTTATAAAGACCAATCTCTTAATGTTTTATAAGGCAAAAACTGCTGTTTGTTCTGAGATCCGTACAAAACACATAAACGCAATGTGGGCACCGCGTAGAATTTTTTAATTTTAAACCTGGTCTTATCTAAAGTTACCGCTAGGCTTTAAAGGGTTAAAAAAAACCCTTTAGTGTGTGTAGCGTCAGGCTTAACACCAAGACCCACGCGTGTTTACATGTAGTGTACTCTTCAGAGCCAAGTGTCTTACGTCAAAAAGCACAGCATCCACCGATCGGAGTTTACATTAATAAAATATTTCCTTCTTTATGGGATAAGAAATGAGCCTGAAAATATAACGTGGTGTGATAACGGCGCTCAAACGACCAAAATAACTGCATGAAAGTGATGTAAACACCAGCTGTTACACGTCAAACACGGTGCAACTTTCAAAACCATTTCACAACTGCAAAAACGGTTACACTCAAAACAAGGTCGTGCTGTGGAGATCATTTTCGTACCAACTGTGTCTCGATTCATATCTATTTGCGACATTTTAACATTTCACGAACTATGCTTAAAGGCTGTCGTCCTAGGCAAACTTCCTTCCTGTTGCATCATTTGTTTCACTTTACACAAGGTCACACTCCGTAGGGTTTCCGGATCCAACAAAATTTTAGTGCGATTGTATGATACAACGTGCTGGTACCACGTAAATCCAATATACAAAAATCTGTTATCGAAAACATGGAGAAATTACCTTCATTCCTCGATTAAACACCATTATTAGTCAACGGAGCTCAGCATGCAAGTGTTAAATCTACGTAATAATGAAAAACTTCCTTAAAATTCATAACCATCGTCCACGGACAATGCTCACAAACACTCCAAGCAATGAACTTGTTTACAAAACAGGTTAAAAAAAATACTGATTTGTAACGTGTCCCAACACACTGCCAACTAACAAGAATTCTATGCACGCTTCCTCAACGTAATGAGTCACAGGCTCCAGGTGCGCTATTGGTTAGGAGTGTAGTACTACAGACTACCATTGGCTAGAATCTGATCCGTTGAGGATGAAGATGGTAAGGGGGGCGACAGTAAATCGATACAAAAATCAACAGCTGATGTTCAAGGGGTAGTAACAAGGTTCTATTAAAACCAGTTTTCGTTGCGCCTCTACAGGAACTTTCCACAGCACAACAGCAAACTGCACTGCTTCGATACAGGGAAAATAAGGTTCATGCGTTACATTGCAAAAATGGATGTATCTCTTCAGTTTGTTTTGAATATGACCAGTGTCAGAAAAAGGGTCGCAGGCCTATGTGTAATACTGCGCATTCTGTAAGATAAAACAAGAAATAACACGTAAACGTGCTCCAATACGTCTCGCTTTCCAGTTGTTCAGTGTTCTTACAAATCTCGAGGTGTGCAAGAAAAACCTTGTGGTTCGCCATTCCGTAACACCAACACGCAACGGAGACCCCACCCGGTCAGAAGTTTAATTTTGATACAAACGTAAAGACAATGATCAGGACAGACAAGAAACGATTTTATTAGCCTCACACGGAGGACTTGATAACGCCGCACTATGTAATGGGAACAGATGAAAATGATTATCGTCATCCCGAATACAATAACGCTGCGAAAAATATTATCGGGGAGGTTGAGGGAGGAAAGGGAGGCACAGAAATTATAGCCTAACAATAAAAAAAATATGTTTAAACTCTCAGACACGTAACAGGGAAGCTGAAAGCTTCCTTTCGAGTATGTTTGGCCCCCGAATAATTTAGAACATACACCCTTAAACGAAAATGGCACGTGCAGTATCTACACCCCAAAAAATCGTGACTTCGATCAAAGTGGCATACGTCCGGCAATGAAACTCATTTTAAGCGAAGATACGACAACAACAGTTCCAAGACACCAAAGCACTGTACAGACTAATGAGTGTCGCCATCACAACCTAACAGGACTACGGAGTTTAAAAATGTATTCCAGCTCCGATCACTGAGGACACAGCATTAAGACCAACAGGTCATGTTTTGTATTTTAACGGTACTGGTGTGAAATACCTGACCGTAGGACTGGACTAATGGACGACATCCAATGGAGACTATCCTCCGAATATTAAATGGCATAACAGCAGGCACACTGGGCGCGACGAGATGATTGTGTGTGTGAGCGAGACGACGGCTGACTCAATTGTTTGAAACGAATCGCACCAACTAAAAGTGAAACTGTGACGGAAGAACTGGAAACGACCTGGCCTATTGAAACAATTATCCCATCATTATCCTCTAAGATAACTACAACTCCTGTCAGCACACCCAAACATCAGGTGAACGTATTCGCTGCCCCTTTACTGGCTAAATTAACTATGCTTTCACACCTGCACTTATTTACCCAGTGGTTAACATGGGCTTTGTGACTGGTAACGTATTACGGTAGCTTCTCCCTACTTAAATGTAGGTTTATGAGGTCACCGCCTTCCCGTACTTCAACTTTTGAACCACTTCACCGATTTTCACGAAACTTAGTACGAACGTTACGCCACTGCAAAACACCCCAATGCCGTACTTTGCAACATCAGTCAACAGGGGCAGACATTTGTAGCGCGCGTGACGCTTCGTTTAGGGCCCTGAAATAAAACGTATTAACCTCTGCCACGTAATCTTTCTGTAGTGTAAATACCAACATGGTGGCCATGAGGAAGTGTTGTTTAGCTTTCGCACTAGTAAACAATTGGCCATCTGATCTTGGTATGTGAAATTCTGTACGGATACACACCACAAACATAGTTTTGCGTTAATACAACCAAAAACACAGCGAAGATGATAGCTTTTAAGGTTACGTCCGACAAATTTAAAGTTTACAAATTTTGTACGCATGTTCCAGTACTTCATGAACACAAAAATTAAATGACAATTATAAGAATTAAATGCTTACAGAAATGCGAACAGGAGGTACGTTTTCGGTTCTGCTTGGAACGCCATTTCCTAACGTTCATTAAGACGGAACGTTTAAGCGATGAGTCAGAGAGGCCGGCGAAGGAAATGGTCGTGCCATATTCAATGAACTCTGCTACGATCCACCTCGATAAAGAATCTCAGGAATTCAGGCTGTCACCTGACGTTCGACAGGGGGTAAGCCTGTAATACATATCACTGTGTTGTATTCGAATTGCTAGGAGGTGCTAGCGTGCTACAGTGTACTAATTACAGTCAGAGTTACAGTCCTCACCAGATTCTGCACACTAAACAGTGTATGACCGTGTACCGGAAAAGTAGTAGTTCAAAAGGAAAACTTAATGGTATAACGTAAATACGAATAAAATGGAACCAAACAGCTTCCTTTGCCCAGATGCGTTTGCTGTTGCTGGTGGAACGGAAACAAATACATGAGATGATTCCTGCCGCATCGGTTTTCAATTTACTCAACACTAGCGGCTTCATCCCGCCCAGCGGCTACAAAGAAACGTATTGTACCATTAATCGATTAACGTTCTTCGTAACAAATGCCAATACAAATTACCGAAAATAAGAAAACGATACCCAACACACAAACACACTTAAAATGGGGTTGCGGGCTAAATGAATTGCCCCCTTATATCAAATTACGTCTTCAAGAAAGTTCAGGAACATTATTCTCCTATAATTTAATAACGAAACAAAGGTACACGAAATCAAAACTTTCCTACAAACTGTGGGTTCATCTCTCCTCCCTTAAGGGCATCACGTCTTAACTCTGCGGGGAGGGGGGGGGGGGTGGCTGGGCGGAGCGTCATGTTTTCCAAAGAACCACTACAACGTTGTAAATATACATAATGGGCACCAAATGAAGGGTTGAACCACCACAGACCGCAGCTCGCAACGGGGGGCGTCGATTAAGGCTTTTACTCAGACCAAACACGCGGCGACGCACTGGATTCAACTGACGACGCCTAAGGAGGAAACGTTTGGAAAAATCGTTTCCCTATAGCAACCAATCACAATGGTTCACCGTTCGATATTTATGACCTGGATATAAACACCAACAAGCCGTCGGGTGCGCAAGTGTGAAAACCCTACTTCACAATAAGCCAATAACTGCGTTGCGAAATTCTCAACGTCATAAACCATAAATGGCTGTACTAACATCCCCTAAACTTCCTTTACGAACGTGATTATTATTATTATTATTATTATTATTATTATTATTATTTATCCGAATTTCTCACTTCTCAGCTTTAGCTGGGAAATTTTCACCTATCTTGGGATGTATCATCAACAGGACTAGGCTCGGTGGTCTTATGCGTAATATAGGAAATTTCTTACAATTGAGCATGTGCCAAGAATTACCGCTTTTTGCATTTGTGTCTCTTTAAACTTTGTGACGGTGACTTAGGAATTATTATTATTATTATTATTATTATTATTATTATTATTATACTTGACTGACAACCTGGCTCCAAGTTGTTCAGCCAGGCCAACAAGAAATGACATAACTCCAAACACGCAAACCAGCATTTTATCGCCTCCCGTTTGACGTATTTACGTTCGATCAATCGCCAACGTACACCACGGACAGACCTGCGTCCATTAACCTAAAATAGCAACCGTCTGGACAGCCCGGCTTACAATTTCGGCACAGCCGATGCCAATATATGTCTTTACGTACTGTCATCCCGTTGTGGTGACTACAGTAAAGAATTAAACACCGCCATACACAGCTAGTGTAGGCACACTGTGTACTTTATTACGGCAATATGTTTCTACCAAATTTGGCCATCTACAGGCCAATAATATAAAATTCATGAAACGTATTGTATACAGTTGTGTTAGACGATGTCAATAACTGAGGTCCCAATTTTTACAATTAAACAAATACAAGCTGCTGTGTCAAATTTGTTTTGATAATAATTACAATGATTAAAAATGATTAACATATCATTAAAGTGATTAAACGAGAATTCGTATGATAACAACCCTTGTACAGGTGTCTGGACAGGCCCTGAGGTTCCAGCACGTTGAGGCTCCCAGATTTAAAGACAATCGGCACATAAAGGTAGTAAGGTTGTCAGTCCTACGCACCGGCGGTCTTTCCGCCCCCCCCCCCCCCAACCCCCACAAGAAATATTCCTGATGCTCATTTCCGTTAGAGGCTGAGTCGACCCCACGGCCCCAATGCCACCGGAAGGCTTATGTCAATGCAAAATTCCAATGACACCATGGATTCGTATGATACGCTTCTACATTTCGGTGTGGTAAGAGAAGAAGCAGTATAAAGCCCACGGGACGGTACCTTGTAGCTGTTTATCCGTGTTAGATATATGTTTTTGTTTCTGACTGGTGGTTAATTACATATGTTGAATTCCCACACTGTTTAAGAAGTGCTGGATTCAGTGCGCAGATATACATACTGCTATCCTTCGCCGCAGTTCCAGATATTGTTATTATGATCATTAGTAATGGTGGTGGTGGTGGTAGGTAACTCAGACTCCGTTTCAGTCTCGTACCGTACGCCTACAGTTTGCGATCAAGTGTCGAAACAGTCTAATGACGCCATACACTACTACGTTAGGCGACTTGGAAGAGCGGAACCGCACTACGGCCCTCCTTGTTCTAAACCGCTGGTGGGAAACGGATTGCAGTGCGGCGCTGTGAGCGGATAGGTGATAAGTGGCATCACTTATTGTGGTGCCAGTTCGCTATATATAAGGGGCGGGCGAACAGCGGGTGGCATATCATTAGAAGGACCCCCTGCGTATCAACCGATGACGACGCATTTGACAGTATTTGGAAAATAAAATAACCGGGAGCTGCTGTTGCAAGAACCGACAACGCAATCAACAGGTAATCTGTTACAGCAAATGACAGAATAAACCCTCCTTTTTATATAGGACCAGGAGACAAGAACGCTAGTATTATAACGCCTGAAGATACCACCACCTATTAATATAAATTGAAATGATATTTTAAAGCCAACAAACCATTCTACCGAAATTAATTTCGCAACTCGGGGTGCAAAGCGCATCATCACCTTCTTCATTAAAATGTCAAAAAGCAGGCAGCTTTGTTCTACCATGCACACGAGTTGTTCAACTCTGATTAACCCTCCGGAGCATGAACCACGCGAAAAGCATTTAACGGCCGAGTTCCTTCAACCTCACACCAAACCCAGGCTCCATTACACGAACCGATCAGTTCACACTGCACAAACAACTGTTCCCTGTCTGTGTGACGAAAGACGTAACTCACGTAAGTGGGCAAGAGGTTGAATGTTTCATTGCTAGAGCAGGTGGTAAGTACAGTTACCAATGTACATTATTTACCGTTCCATCACTGGGAGGGTGTTATCTCTACAGCCTGATAATTAAGACATCCCCAGTCTGTTTGTTAGTGAGAACTGCTAGCACTACGAAACTTTTTTATTTATTTTTTTAGTTTTTAGCCCATCCATGCTGATTCTGTAGGTCTCACCATGCTTCATAAATTATATTTCCTACTTTGTCTTCGGTCTTTACGGCACAGATTTCGTGTTAAGGCAGATGACAGAGCAAATGCGTTATATACTCCTAAAAATAATTGGACAGATGTCAAATGGCGCTAGGCGTTCTCAGTGCCCTAAGAAGCGATCGGTTATTAGCAAGTCCCTGCAAAATCAACCTTACATTAAGACTGCGAATGGTTTTACTGTGTCTACAGAATATTAATGACTTCAGACCGTAACGAAGTACTGGCACACAACGAAGGCCTGCGTTAGTATTACGGGACAATGAGGTCACGGAGGGTCAAGTGTTACTATTTCTCTGACGTTTGACGATGAAAATAGCATGAGCCAACTGACATAACCGCACACACAGACATAATAAACAAGCGGAATAAACCTGCATTTGCAAAACAATTCCCCGAGGTCAATCCGGACAGCTGCAGTAACAAAAGTGATGCACAACGCTTTGAACCTCCGGCAATGTGCGTAGCACAGACCATCATAATATTCGCCAAAACATCGTTCGCAGGCGGCCGGATAATTTCGCATAAAAGCGCCACGAAGCAGGCATATAGGAGGACTGCTAGAGAATGGAATAAAGTTCGAACTGCAGGGACTGCATTTTTAAACAGCTGTTTAACGAATAAGCGGGTATTCGTATGGCCCGAAATAGGCATAAGCTCAGACGAGAATAAACCTATAATTTACGCAAAAATGAAAATCTAAGAACACAATAAATGCAACTGAAGGCAGACGACTTCCAAGTGACAGTCTGAACCACTGGCAACAAAAGGCGTGCCACCAAGACATCCCTTCCTTTTATTTCATTTTGGTATCCATTTATTACCTATTTCGTACTATTTTCATAAATTCATGTCTGTTCCAGTTCCTTGTGACACATGTCTGGCCTCCACAATACACGGCATTAAAACTCGTGTCAATTAAGCAAACCCGACGTGTCCGAACCACCAGGTTTATCGTCAGGGGCTGAACAGTCCATGCAAGCCGTTTCAATTGAAAAATTTTAGTTCTAAGCATGTTAACTGATATGAATTTTTAATACGCTGTATTGTGATTGATTATGCAACACCTAACCGACAAAATAAGGGCACGATTCCCATTGTGTAAGACGGAACACTGTCAAGGCATTCGCAGGAAGTGCTCCTGTTCCACCACCTGCAATTCATCACCCAGACACTTCTCTTCTGACCTCCCCTATAAGACTAAGGCACAGACATGGCACGGCGTTCCCTATCCCTGCTACTCAGACTGGAATAGTAATAAAGTAATAAAACTTCCAGTCGATAAAAACTGTCATTTCAATAAGCTAATTATGAATGAACTACGTTTACAGCTGCATATATGCAGCAGTCCGTAAGAGGCAATTCTTCAAGCAAAGAAGGCACCCAAGGCCCGTAAGCAATTCCCCACAACTTAGTGCACCATATTTACGATAGTTAAGGAGTGAGTGTCAGTACAAAGGCTGGCAGCAGTAAAATATTACTGTCAATTACTGGCTGCCAAAAGGCAAAAGTCACACTATACGGGGATGTCCAGATGTACAGTGGTTGCAGCAGTAAACACAGACAGACAGACAGACAGACACACTGGATAAAGTCTTCTAATTATTCGGTCACTTATTCGGAGGTGACAAGCGGTAAGTGCAATGCTAAAACACAGCAAGAAATCCTAAACAATGATCCACGTTCTGAACTTCTATCGTAAGAATGCATTGCTGTTGCCCTGCGAACGTGTAAATTCCGTTCATAGCCGACAACAGTGTGCTGATGAACGTATGAATTCGAGCAACTGCAATTCGACTCACTAACTGCGAACTTTTCAAAAGTATATTTCCATAACAACAGATGTAATTATAGTTCAGAAGTGTCATTTAAAACAAAAGAACCAGTACTGTGAATGCTCCAACCTCCACTTCAAAACGTTACAGTACATCCACCATCACTCAGTCACCGCTTTGTGCCCTCTCGGGCACGCTGCAAGCCAAACCGTTACCACACATCATCAATCATGTCGCTAAGCCTCACCTCTACAGAACGAAAATTACTGTCACACCTTTACACAAGAATTCCTCGGTGGCCGGTTGGTGTTTTGCAGATTACATTACATTACTTGGGTACTACAAGAATGGGGACGTGTATTCTGAACACGTTCTCTCCGACTACTGGTCCTGATGTCCATTTATTGCTGACACGCGTCCATTATCGTACACAATAAGTCAATTTTTCCATCCAAAACAGCAAAAGTCAACTAACTTACGCAGCGAATAGGGTGCCTGGAAATAATATGAACGAAACTGATGTAGGCCTACTTCATTTCAGGTTTTGACAGACTGTACTGCATCACACATTCAATATATTCAGTCCAATAAACTATATTTTCTCGGCCTTATTAACACTATACAACAGGTTACGCCTGATATAGATCTACCGTCCACCCACATGTCAACTCTGCCAACACCATTGTTGCACCGGATATCAAGTGAATCAGCTAGTGCATGTAACTACACAGACCTCAGCGACTGTCAACAAAATTAATGATCGCATTAAATTCGTGTTTTATCAACGACGGACCCCATTTCAACAAGATCTGCGTTGTACAGAGCCAGAAATTGATTTCCTTATATTTTACTACTTTAGTTACATTCCCATAACCGAAAAATGTTTAAATAAACGTCGTGAATTCTATTTATATCTAAATTCTCGTGTACACGTTCGTTGTACGACAGACTGTTTAAAACTTACGTGAACATACACAACAAAAAATTCTGAAGATTCAAGTCTTCTTCACTCGCTCCTTCTTGGCCTGCCTGACCTTGAGGCTGAAGGCCATATGCTCCGTCGAAACGATGGTTGAGTGCTTAGCAGTTCACGTGGCGGGATGACTTGAATGTGCACCCTCAAGTATAGAAAAAGAAGAATCCTGCTGATCATTTGAGCGAACATAGATTAATGTGTCTGGTAACACGTTACAACTCGTTTACAAAATGCAAGGTGCAATGCCTACTGCATACAAGCGAGCGTTACTGAGAACCTATAATCGTAGCAGCGAGTACTGATGTGCAGAAGCTTCGCACGAAATCAACGGTACATGGGTTTTAGACCTAGCGCGAGACTGTTCATTCTTACCAACCGTAACGCAGTTACGAGATGATTACCAATTAAATGGCCATCCGAGTCCTTATTACACAAGTCTGCTCATTAAAAGACCCGTATTATCAGCACTGCTGAATGAATTGCCGTAACTTCCGCTCAACGTGTACGACTTCATATACCCCATATGAACCATGCTGTACAGTTTCAGAACACAAAGCAGTAACACGACAAGAAAAACAGTAACTTGAGATTAAGACACTTTATCAAATATTCTACATCCCTTCCTGACAAACACAGGTACAATGTACCAAGCCGATCAACTTTAAAGTGGTCAATTAAAATGTGAGCATTAAGAGGAAACGTGCCAAAAACTTTCATTTCCTCCTCCCCGGTCTTTGTGAAGGGGGGATTTGCTAAACGCCGACTGTAATATTTCTGTTTCCCTGATATCAGTAATGGGAACACGTCCACTATTAAGTGGTTTCTTGTCGAAAGCATTACGGTATTACTGCTGCACATGTGTTAGGAAAACACAAGATCCGACGGACTACAAGCAGCAATCAAAATGACCCTTACTGTGAACGTAAAAACGGTCAGATTTACAATGGTATCAATTTTCCCTCCAATCTTTCTTTCTTCTTTCTTTCCTTCTTTCATTCTTCCTTTTTCCCTACTTTCTTTCTTCATCTGCATATCCTAAATAAAATCAGTATACCTACCGCAAACCATAGTACGAGTCACAACACGTAATGTTTACGTTGGCAATGCGCTAAAGCCACTTTTTGCGTGAGTTTTGTCACAGCGAACGTCTGATCGTCAAGAATCCACATTGAAAGCACAATGTATCACTGTCCCATAGCCGATAACATGATAATCTTTTTTATCCTGTGTCAACGACTTTAGTTGCGACGAGCCACTGAAAAGAACCAGCTTATGATGCACAACCTTATGGAGTCCCTCCGTGGGTCGTATAAATATATTCAGTCCTTGGAGGTACAAAGAAGCCAACCGAACAATAAACGTGGTCAGAACAGCAAATTTCGAGACACAGATAACTGAATTTCTTTCAATCAGAACAGTACCAACACTGAAGTCATCGAACTTACAGGGCATACAGAAACGCTTCGTTGATGGAATCGTGACACCAATCGTTTCTACAAAAAGGTGAAGGTCAACAGCTGGACCTACCCATGCCATGAAGGCATATAATACGGGGTGCGGAGGTACAAACCCACTCATTCTTAAGCTCGGCAATAAATGGAGATGAGTGGTCAACTTCACGTCCCGCCTCTTAACCCCCAGGAGGTAGCCCCCGCGCCAACTGAGTAGGAGGCTGGGTGGACCCTACGGTCTATCTGGACGGTTTTGGAGAAAAGGCAAATCTCTTGGCCCTACCGGTATTACCAACTTGTCTATTACGCCGTTCCAGCTGTCTAACCTACTGCGGCTCAACAACGCACGCATTAAAACAGACCCTCTGTATAAACGAAGTCAAAATTATTTCACAAAGAGCGGAAGTTAATTTGAATACAAAAATATGCCATACGTTATGCGATAACCTGTCTGTCAGTCAGCATTAGACAGCAGTCCTGTCCATTTATCCACATTTCTGTCCGTCTGCAGAACAATGAAAAAACTTCATCCAATTTATATATGCTCCGTATAGTAATCACATGTCACTGAAATCTGAAATATCAAATACAAGCAACGGCATTTAAAAACTTCGGGCTTTAACGCAGCGGTGAATCTGCATATCACGCAATCGTGCTACGTTCACGCAATGATTCCGGCTTTCATGAAGACTGTTACATGCAGAAATAAACGTTCAGTAGTCAGATTTAATTCAAGTAATAACCTTCCGTTAAATGTCTCTTTCGAACGGAAAGCCGACTGACTTTCACAGTTACGACACAGGTTTATTACACATGCCATAAAAGAACGTTACACCTGACACATGTCCAACTTTATACTCGTATTTGCATAACACGTGGGAAACGCAGTGGCGCTATTGGTTGAGACACTGCACTACAAGCCGGCAGGTCATGGGTTCGATTCTTGATGGTGTCACTGGAATTATTCATTGGCATAATCCTTCTAGCCGTACTATGGCCCTGGGGTCGACTCGGCCTCTAAAAGAAATAAGTACCAGGAATATTTCTTCAAATCTGAGACCCTCAACCTCCTGAAACCCTCAGGGCCTGTACACGAATTGCTTTACTTTTACTTGTATCACATGCAGTGCATTTCGTAGCACCGAATGCGTATAAGCAAATATTCAAATATATACAAATCTATGTTTTATACTGATTATTATGTAAGATTTTCTTGTTTATATTACAAGTTCCTTGCCTCTTTCCTGATTTTCCAAGTGGATAATTATGAATTCTATCGTAATAAAACACAAACCCATACTCAAATTGCGACCTTGAAACCTACGACGACAGATGGTACCATCCCAAAGAGCTCCTGTCACCCAGAACACCACAAGATGGCAACAATTAAGACAGCATTACGAGAAGGACAATACAGGTCACTTGCCAGTTTCTGGACGGTGAAGAACGGTACACGGACGCCAGACGGACTACACTGCATGTGAGGTAACAAGTGCGCGGTACTTGTCCCGCCAATCCGCTATCACTATTGCTGAACAAGTGACTCGCTCCTGGTCGTTCACTTGAGAATTTCATCGGCCAAAATCTAAGAAAGGACCTATGTGAGTCAGTAAATTAATCGGTTAGCCGTTCATTGGTTGGTAGTTAAAAATAAAGGTGCATACCTTTCTCAATTCAAAAGTGTCTCTCATAACCGCTTCTGCTTGTGACTTTGCGTAGGAGTACCCCAGTAGTCTTCTGGCTTACTTATTACAAATACGCGTCGGCAGTTTCAGCGCCAATCACGTCACGTCCCTAACACTACAAGTGTAAGAAATTAATTTAATCGTATCTCCTAAACATCTGCCACATCGGAGAATGTGACAAAATACGCAGCTACGTCTGAATGAGCGTACTCTTTTTGCCACGCCAGAAATTGACCTTTGGTAGAACTTCTTGAGAAGTCGCTACTACACTGGACCAATGGACAAGGTTTTGATGACCACACCCCTCACAGCCCAGGCCGCGACAATACTAAATTTCACCAACATTGGTTCAGAAGCTGAGATTAAACATGTCCTATCAGAGAGGCACAGCCTGTAGATTGTATGTGCATCTTACGCGACCTATGCGCAGGGCGTTTAAAAATCTAAAATCGACTGACACTACGCCTCATATAATCCCACTGCGACTTGTTATGGTTACAATACATGTGAGGTGGCAATATCAGTCGTCGGTCAAGTGTGAGGACAATCAATTGCCTACCTTCAGCGCCGGCAGGAGAGACACAGGTGTTACAATGGTTTCCACGCATCTCCCTTTTCAAATCGGAATCGTTTACATTTCCGTGTCAGAAAACACAGGAAAGCTATGAGGAACACAGAATAGGAATCCAATTTAACATTCAGTTTTGTTATCCGAGCGTTAAGAGCGTCGATTCCCCGTTCGCCTGTTTGCTCTTCCAGCTCTGGGACAGAAGGTCTGCAGATGGTATTTCTTTTCGGCCGCCATCGTTCTTGTGCAGGGTCTGTCCGTTCCTTCACACTCGACGCAGCTGTCGCAACGCACGTGCTCTATCAATACATATTATTAAACAAAACACATGTGTAAGACCGTGGAAACATAGCTTCTTTCTTCTTATAGAGAAGAACTTAAAAATAGTAATTGTTTGAAAAGTGTTTTTCAGAAAAGAGCAATGCGCTTCGAATTATAATAACACCGAAAATGGAGGAGGGGGGAGGAATGTACCATGAGATGCGTGTGTCACCTTGGATATCATACCGACATAAGAAACGCAGAAGCCTTCAGAATGTGTATGAGCAAAATCCGGCGTATCAAGAACACATTAACACCAGCAAAAATGAACTAAACAGGATGCGATGGTGGCCTGTGGATTACAGTACCTCAGGATCTAAACAGTGCGACATTTGATCAATATATCCTGCAAAACAATTATGAGGTTCCTTGACAAATGGTACAGCACGTCTGCAAGAGTCGCCAGTGTGGGAAGATGGAAGCCGAGATGCCGGCCTTCCTGAATCGCGTGGTTCGTGGTCTTTCTGTCTCGTTCCAGACAGTGCCTGGACTGATTCTTCCGAAACGTTAACTACAAACATCCACTTCACCGGAAATAAGTACACCCTTGTCTATAATAGTAAACGTTAAACCTATACCAATCCAAGAACAAACACCAGCAACATATTAAATGAACGTATCACGTAACACAGAATGTTTGGATCTTTGCATCCCGGACTGTTCTCCGACCGACTTACGAACAAACCACTGTAGTCACATTTTTGGCGCTGTTTGCAGTGGTGCACGTATTATCGATTATTGATACTATCACTACCGTACGCTGTCACATGTCTTTGCATAACTTGTTATTTACGGGCAAATATCTAAGTTCATGTTAAATTTACGGGTCACACATAACCTCAAATTTTCACCCCGTCGAAACATTTTGTAACAATTCACTTACAAGCAATACTTCGTACATAATCTGCAGGTACATTCGTAGTCTATCTAAATACCAAATTTTATATTCCTAGACATAACTACTACATATTAAACATTATGATTCATGTATTAATTTTTCTTAATTACGTACAATGCAAATTACATGAAGAAAAACTCGATAACTGCCCAGGAACGTGACGTAACAACACTACATCGCTGGATTACTACGTCACACCACACTAAATCTCACCCAGCGTATGTGGCGTCATATAACGTGACAACAATTTCGCAGAAAGCGACATGACTGCGCCCTATTTTGTTCCGTAATCACCCGCAATGGTAATGGCACCCATGTGGCTCCACATTCCATTTAGACTTCAACTGCGTTTCTTGTACTGGCCAAGTTAACGTCGGGATACAAATGTACGCAGTCTTCATGTCACGCGTCTGTTAATGTTGTCCAGTTTCAACCACAGCTGAATTTAGGCAACAGATTTTAATGAAAATCGCGAATATAAAATTTAGGGAACAACAGACCAAAGGGAGCCGAGTTGTTGCATGTGGACAGCCAGCCAGACAGACAGACATAGACACGGCCATGCAAATAGTCGCCTGTGGTTGTGGTTTGGCGAAAGAGCCTAAAAATAACCCTGCGATTTGCTCATATTACGACTACGCTGCAACGGAAGTAATGGAAAGATGCAAAAACGTGACCCACTACTATAACTGTCACAATAAAGTACATACAGCCTATGCAAGAACAAAAACATAAGATGGCACCTCATACCTAGCTTCCTGCCTGTGGGCTATTAAGACACTAAACAAATCACTGCCTCATCTGGCGTCTAAGCTCTCTTCTCGTAACATACGCACTCGCAGCGAAGCTGCTGAGCCTCACCTTCACTGCACGCCCCTGTACATAAGCTACATACTGCCTGGTGTGACGACATCCGGCCAGGCACACGGCCTTTTACTTCGATGAGCCCTCGACGCACACTTGCACGTCTAGCGGTAACCGCCGATTACTCCTGCGGCGGCGTACCGCTCGCCGACAACCACTCTCGAGCGCCCAGCTCGCAGATTTGTGCCGGCTGCTATAGCACCATGCCATTCGCTTTGTCGCTAACTCTCTCTCTCTCTCGCTCGCTCCCCTACCTCCGCCACTCATTACCTACTCTTGCAAAAGGCAGGAAGTATTTGAGGAAAATCACAACGGCCGTCAGGACGGTCACTGACCGGGCCGGGAATTCACCCAGAAATCTCCCGATATCGAAGCGGAAGTGTTACAATCCCTCAACTACGAAGTTCGGTTTTTAGAAAAATATCATATACAGCATTTCCAACAGTGGGATCACATATTTAATTTCAGAAAAATAAAATCACATTTCACTGTGCCACTACGCGATTCTCATAAGCAAAATGTGACCAAGACTCCACTTGGCGTACGCGTGTTCCTGCCTGGAGTATACCAGGTACACATGCTCCGTTCGACGACAATAAAATCTTGAACCGTCGACGTTAATTGAAAATGTGTAAACCCGTTCTGTAAAATTTGTTACCCTCTTCTCCAAACCCCTTCAGATCGGCTCTAGGCACAAACAGCATCCTATTCAGTGGGTATCGCGGTTCTTTCCTACCGGTAAACAGACCGGGCGATGACGTCGGGCGCCGACCACTCACCTCCATCTCGTCCCGAGGTCAAAAATGTGTGGAGTTATACCTCTACTCCCCCATAAACCTTCACGGCGTGAACAGAGATAACTTTATTTTAACTTCTGCCTTCTAGTTAGACCTAATAAAACTATTAAGCAAATCGTTATGTGAACTCTCCTAACCCACTTTTGCCTCCTAACTGGAATGATATTGATTTCATTCACTCAACCAAGATCTCAATGTCAATTGCGCCCACTAAACTAGATCCGCAACTAAACATCAAAAAATAAATTGCTGGCAAGTCTCGTTCCATAAAATACACCGTGTATCATGCACACTTTACACTGGGGTAGCCTCAGAAATGCAGATGCAAAAGTACGGAACGGCTCTGGTGCCCACCCCGACGGGTAGTCGGGGCCTTTTCGCGACAATATAGCGGCCGTTCCGTGAAACCAACCACCAACCCCCATGCAGTATCCATGTTAATGCATGGAGCTACACCTCCACCTTCCCATACGCCTTTATGACGTAGTCCTTAACGAAGCACAACGGCGAAAATACCGCTACAAGACACAGAAAAGAGCCCCACACTTTACGAAACACAGCAAACACCGCCATATATTGTAGGGTTTGGCCTGTTTCTTCTGATGTCAATTGTTAGTCATCTAACAAGAATTCCAGGTACAAAACAACGCTCACTCCAGCGAGTGGCAGTACAAAGCTCCATGCTGTCTCCACACTCACAGCTGGCCGAAGGCCTCACGTTATTGACTCACTCCCAACCCTGCAATTCCTACAGTCAAATCCATAAAACCAGACACGGGAAACAAGAATGAAATGAAGAGCATTCGTGAGTATTTAGAAAACATTTAGAACGACGCATCAAATCTAGAACATTTACATACTTCAGCCTCAAGGACCTAAAAAGTTGTGGCGGTATGCAACCCGGATACGAAGTCCGTACTGGCTTAATGAACCGTCCACTTTAGGTTATTCAACCACTTTTCTTTTTCTGCAAAGGTTATATAGCGTTTAATTCGATACGGTTCCGGATAGGTCTCTGATGTTGTGAATATCACCGACGAAATGAAAGAAATATCCTGGAAACCAAAGCAGGTGGATAAATATAGAAACGAACTGTGCAGCCCGGCTTAGCACTTTGCGATGTATATGAAGCACTCCTACGTTCCTGGAAACCTCTGCGTTAAATAATGAAAGCACACGTCATTGTTACTATCACTACCGCCTGCTTACGGTTTATTCAACGCCGATGTCAGCATCTGATGTCAATACAGCATTCAACAGCAGGAAAGGACGCGGAAGGCGATTCCGCGGCCACCTCTCTTCGCGCATACGCCTGGAGCACGAGAACACTGTCAGAACACAGTCCCCGACGGAAAGTCAGTTACCACTGTTTTAAAAGAAACGTACCGCCTTAATCTTCAGAGCAGAAGACTTCTTCGCGGTGAAAACTTCAAATTCGAAGGAACTGGAAAGGCCTTTATCAGAATAATAGGGAGGAGAAATGTTTAAATGACCTGGCCACAGATATAAAAATAATGCAGTCGCCAATTCGTAGATGTAGCGTTTAGCCTTACTGCAATAATGGCTGACACAGCCCTGACGTTCTTCGGCGCCTCGTGAGAGTATTCTGTTTACTGCTAACATTCCTTATATTATAACCAAGGAGGCAAAGAGACGAAACTGCATCAGACATCAATAGAGTAGCTGGATTTGTGTTGATTGGGATTCAAACAACCAGATTCTCTGGCTCAGCCCGTCAGACGGTGGCCTCCCACAGCGGAGGCCTGCTTCGTTCCAAGGCCACATCACGCAGGATTGGTGGTGGACTCAGCAGCAATGGGATACGTTCTTCGCCGAGCACTTCGGTTTCCCCCGCCGGTACCATTCAACCAATGATCCATGCTCGTATTTCATTCATCTAAGAGCAACGCTATAAGCTATAATCTCAGCAACTGACACCGTTATTAAATAAAATAATTTCTCCTTTCCGGTGTTCTTCCGCTCATCGTTGCTGTAACTGGAGCATTGAACTAACTGCAATTGTTAATGTCTGTCTGCCTGAGCTTTAAACCACATGACACAGACTCCAAGTGAACCGTTAAATAAACCTGGTACAAGTAGAAACCCTCATCGGTTAGCACGCTACCTGGAACTGCTACGTAATTCATGCAATGCAATAAATGCACGGCGCAATGAGTCAGTTCGCACTGGACTCCGCTGTAGATACGAAATTTGCTTTCCAATGAATTAATGAAGTTGGCAGGCCGACAGTAAGCGACGGGAGGATTTTATATGCATACTGACGTGAAGGGGGGGGGGGGGGGGCGGTATATATTTGGCAAGCACAGGTCCGAAGGGAGTGGAGAGTATCTACCGGATGTTTCTATGTATTTATGTTTCAATGCAGACACAGGCGCCAATACAAATACACAGAACAAAAGTATGTATGGACCCTGAGGTCAGGGAGGACAGATGTTGAACTGAAAATGGAAGGACAATGTGCGAGTTTGCTTGGGACAAAGTAATGAAAAGGTTCCATTTTGTTCATCAAACACAAATTTTATACTTCTTACGTTATAAACTTCCGAATGGTGGGTTAAAGGAGTGTGGAATGGTGGTGGTGTGGATGTAAAACACTGCTGTCATCTCTTTTAGTACACTACGAATCTCACAATATTTTTGCAGTAAGGGACGGAAGGAAACCAGGCAAGGGGCGTGCCGACAGTCAGTCTCCCTGCCGAGAAACCCGGAATATACCGAACGTAACGGCGTTCTGACCAGACCACACGCCGACGGTCGGTCGAGGAATGTCATACTTCGGGAACAAACAAAGGCTCAAGTGACTGCAAATGAACTGGGCCAATCGCCTGACATCAGCGATTCCAAAACACCTCAAACGAACACAGTGTAAAGGTGAAGTCGTCTTTGTGCTTAATAAAGCAACATATCATGAACACGTACGAAGGAGGGGGGGGGGGGGGCTTGCTTCATGCATTCTTAGTCTCGGCACTGCAACCGATGGCGACTGTCTGTTTTATGCCGCCGACGGCGCAGAAAGAGCCCGCGGTACCCGCTGAGGAGGAGGCTCTCGGGAGTCACGGTAGGTCGCGACGTGATAGAAAAACTCAAAAACGGTACACCTGCCGCACATGGAACTGCAGCGTGCAGCCCGCTAACTCCGTGGCAGGACGCCTGACTAAAGCAGCCTCGATGCCGACTGAACAAGACAATTGCAGTAGGCTGAGGGCTGGAAGTCAAAAAGCGATGTTTCGATTCCTGGTTGTGAAGATGTCCAGACGGGCTCTGGGCTCGCCCTACCACGTATTCAATCGGTACCTGGGACTCTTTCCCCGGGAGTAAAACTGCCCACTTGCCTCATTTAACGCCGAGGTTAGGAACAAGTGGGCTACAACTGCATTTTCCCATACGCCTTCATGGCCTGAACATGGACAAATTTACTTGCATTTGCACTAGTAATGAATACGGCTTCTTTTGGCCTCCCAAATTACTCTCAAATGACTTAGAAATTCAGTTTAGTTCAACTGTACCGTGATATTAAAATGCATCACTTCGCCACTTGACATCACAATTTCAAAACCACCCTTTTTCTGTGCTCCATTTAGAAAGGCAATAGCTATGCAAACAGCAGCGTAAGCACCAGGCAAATTATGTATGGTCTATATCTTGAACACTACAGCGTCATACACCGTAAAACAGCCATGAAATGCAAAGAAGTGTCCGTGTTAAGTTACACTCACTGCGCGACTACGACTATGAATCCACTTACGTAAAGGTCAAGCAATCCCTGGACAGGCCCTGAGGGATTCAGACGCCTGAGGTTCCCAGATCTCCGGACAATCGGCACATGAAAATGGTAAGGTTGTCGGCCCTAAGCACCGGCCGTTTTTACCCGCCAAGAGACACCCCTGGTCCGAATTTCTGTCTGCAGCTGAGTCGAACCCAGAGTCAGAGTGCGGCCAGAAGGATTACGTCAATGATACCATCGGGAAACGAAGCCGCGACCTTCCGGCTTGTAGCGCAGTGCCTCAACCAACTACGCCACCGCGCAGCCCCACAAATCCGCTTAACAAACTTAAATCTGGCCTGCATCAGTCCCACAAAGCTCCTAATTTCCATAAACCTCAAATCGAAATTCGACCAGTGCTCTCAAAACCGACATACAGTACAGACTAATCAATCGCGGACTATGCAATATAAAAAACACAGATCGCCATAAGAGCTGCAACTGCTGGCCCAGACGCTCTGCAGTATGGCGTACCTTGAAGACGCAAAACAAAAATAATACATCCCTTCGATGATCGGCTTTGTCCACAATACATCTCTTTTGTCCGACACACTTCGAATTTATATGGTTCATTTCTGCCGCAAGCGTGAAGCACTAGATGCCTAAGACAAAAAATGAAAACAACGGACTTACATTCAGAGGGGAAAGAATAATGTAGAACATGAGTGGAAATGCTCGACCGTAATATGGCGCATACTGAGTGTACACCGCAGTGCGTCAATCAGGCTGAGCCTCCCCGATTATTAATTCTTCTTTTTGAAATATATGCTGCAGTGCTGTAATTTCCCTTACTTGTAGATCTATTCACAACAAAAACTTCAAATCAAAAAAATGAATTTCAAATTCCACTACGAAAGAGGCTTGAATTACAACGCATACCGGTTATTAAACTATCCAATTTTATACCTCACGATTTAATAAAACTGGAAATTTAATCAAACGTTTATTCTTCAATCACATTTGCACTATTAGAGTCTGGCGTTCCGCGCTGAGCCAATGAAATATTCGGGGATGAAATTCAAGGCACAGGATTCAACGAAATCAACATACAAGAAGACCTCACCACTCACTCCGACAAATTATTCACCGGACTAACGCCAACGTTCATCACTGAGGCCATGATGGCCTCCTATAGCAGTCGTCGAAGAAAGTATCCACACGCATTCTGTATCTGGATACGGAATTCAGTAATTCCTCGCAATAAAAGAAATAAAGCCTTGGAGAATATCTCTGTCAAGAAAACAACTGGAAGCTCAGCAGCCACTGACTACAATGGCTAGAGCAGAAGAACTAATGAATTTCGTAATCAGCTAACCATAGCCTTTTCTGCAAGGGCTCCACGCCATTCCCTTACTAACACAATAATTATCGACATCTTGGTGCCACCACCGAGGTGACTAAGTTTCAGTGTCAACTTGGACAGAGATGCATTATGCATACTTACAGCAAAATATTATGAGACCATTTACGAAGAACATGTCCAAGAAAAGCAACAAAAGGAGATAAAAAGACGCAGAATATTCCGGAACAGGTGTATCACGTTCACCTTGCCTCTGCGTGAATGCATCAAACAGCCACGCACGTACGTCCACATTCCTAAAACTAACAATATACCGGGAAACATTGGAGATGGAAAATGTTTGGAATCTAAAAGCTGGGATAATGAAATGTTCTTACGCGCGAAGTACCCCTACCCCCTTTCCCATGTAAACCAGCAAAATGACTGTTCTCGTTTACCATCAGTTCATGTCAATAAGGAAAATAACTTAGGAGAGGCTTCAATTTTTGCATTACATGAATTAAAGAAAACGCCCTTATAGTTTCGGCATTGTTACTCGAGTGGCACTGGATTTATTTTTAGAATTTTCTTCGTATTCACTTCCAGATAGCCTATCCAATTTGTTCGCATTAAGGTCCACTTGAAATTCCCACCACATTCAAGAAACGCACGACTAACAGCGAACAGTGAATAGCGTTACAGACCCAGGTTCAGCAGTTAATGCTAACCAGGAGAGCTGCGACTGACTGTACCCTGCGGTCTTCATTGGTCCCCACTAAGAATATAACTTGGAAGCAGATGACTGCACCTACTCCAATGTCTTACCCCGGCATTCACGTGGAGACACTGGTAAATACATACGTTGTGCTTCCGTGCCAGTTTTGCCATTTGGTTTTACGGGCCGTGCAGCAGTATAAATAAACTAGAGGAGTCACTATACGCATATATATACCAACAACTGCACTATGATTACATATCATGATACACAAATTTGTGGTAAACCTCCAATATGTTTCGGCCTTTTTCGGCCATGTTCAGGGAGGTGTTCGACAAACAGAAATATACTAAAGGCCATTAACGTACTTTTCTTTGTTTAATAATCCCAGAAGATGGCCGAAAAAGGCCGAAACACGTAGGAGGTTTATCACATATTGGTATATCATTATATCTAATCAAGGTGCAGTTCTTGGTGTGTGTGTGTGTGTGTGTGTGTGTGTGTGTGTGCATACATACACGGTGACTTACCTTAATGCAGGGACCATGGATAATTTATAAATGGAAGGAGATTCTGACAGAGCAGGTCCTACGGTACTAGCACTGAAAAGTTAATTTTCTTTCAAATAATGAAATGTAAGGAAATAATACAGTACGTTAGCGAATTTAATATTCGTATCATCTAAAGTTTAACTCTACTACAACCCCGAAGGGAAGCTACAATGCCCACAAACGACTGCGCTGGGACAAGAGAACTACAACTGCAAGTTACACAGAGTAAAGGGGTAAAGGCCGTCAATCAGAACTAAGTCCCAGGTTGTATAATTATGTACCTTTAATGCAACACGTTTCGGCTTAAGTACAATATGCCATCATCGGGCGAAATTAGAGTACCAAAAATTGCCACGCAAATTACATTACCCCACTGTTCATATCAGTATATACAGGCCTAGATGAGATCTCAACTTCACATTTGTCAAAAGATAAGCCGAATTCATTGAACTCCCTGATACGATACAGGTTCCACATAAAGGAATTAAAAGGTGGGTTTCAAATCGAATAGTTAAAAGTTACAATCAACGTGTAGTAGCTCCGGTGAAAGTAATAATTCTGTAGTATTTTGTTTCGTCTCGAGAGGGACGTCCTGTAAAAACAGACAGCTTATGTTTAATTATACAACACTGAACAATATAACGTACAGCTAGATTGTGATTGACGGCCTTTATCCCTTTACTCTGTGTATTTTCATCACAACGCGATGTCTGTCCTAAAAATATCTTGCAACTTACGCTTAGAAAAAGAACTGATGTTACACGCTGGTATATTCACTTCGCTTACAGTTCCATGCAACAGCAACAGAACAGTTCACCTACAAGAGCCATACGCGGCCGGCTGGTCGTGTATTTCACACGCCTGCTGTTGAAAAACTAACATCGAAACGCGTGGACTCTGCAAATGAAATGCAAACACTGCTACAACGTAACTTTTCACAGGACCCAATTTCTTTAGGCAACATACTGCCCATTTACAGACTCGCACGGCAGTGGTGGCAACACAGAAAATCGCCACACTAAAAGATGCATGCGTGTCCACAAAACATCAAACATCAGCGCCCCGTGCGTTTGTCGTAACGCTGACAGCCACGTAACGCCACTCGCGCACAATCAGGTTGAACCGTTGAAGTACTCGTACCTTTCTCCGCCACGTTTCCTGGCCGGGGCAGGGGTTGCAACCCTGTATAGCTTATTACTGTTGCATGATCGATATTTTGTAATACATCCGCATTTCATTTGGTACTGATGTATTTCGCGACATCCTATTCTACTCGAACAATCTACTTTATTAGTGTAGCGCAGCCGCCTATTGCAGACTACGGTTTGCCGCCCTGCAACGTCTGCATGCCATCCGAGTACTTGTCACCTTCCACGGTCGGTGCTACTGACTACTGGCCAAGAGATGAACCAAACTCCATTCCCGACAGGGACAATTTATTGCTCTCTTCTCCAGGGTCCAAACCGGCCCTAGGGTTCACTCGAACTTTTAACCAACGGACACCGATGGTTCTATACAGCACAAGCGTGAAGCTATGACCACTCACGACCATCCAGTGCCGAGGTTCTGAACGCGTGCAGCTATGCCTCCACCTCCCCACACATTTTGACGGCGTGGTGCTTTGTTAAGCAGAGCGACTTGGCTTTTTGAATCCGTTTTGTGTTTACCACCACCACCACCGCCGCCGCCGCCGCCGCCGCCGCCGCCATCACCACCGCCACCGCCGCCGCCGCCACCACCACCACCAATGTTGCCAGATTATCATTATTATTATTATTATTATTATTATTATTACAGTTATTATTACAATTTTTGTCTTGATCTTGTTTTTGTGTTTTTTGTATATTAGGTACTTATTTTGAAAGTGATGAACCAGTATGCTGTTGAGTCAGCACGTAAACAAACAACAACTATCACTTACTATGATGATGATCATCATCATCAACAACAATAACTTTGAGTGCTTGCCTGTTATGAGTTACAGCTGTTGGCTAACTGACCTGACATACACTGAATTAGTCTACCCACGTGCCAGCTGAAACCAAGCAAAGCAACAAGTTCCATGCGGATCCAAAATTCTTGTCCTCTAAGTGCTAATATGAACACCTGGTTTGTCCCTTGTTGCATGCAGGCGGGCCACAGTTCAGCAGTATCATATGTAACCTGCAGTTTAACATGCTGATACCGACACAATGACAATGACCTCACTATCCATCCCTAATGAAACCCACAGATGACTGAATACAATTATGTAACTCTTTGCCCACATGCCCGGTGGCATGTTCAACAGAACGCCCGTAAATCAAGCGTAACATAACAATTAGAGCGCCCCCCCCCCCCCACCATCTGCCATGCACGGAGACCGAACCTGCCCTGCTGTGTTACTGCACTGAAATGCGAGTCTATGATATTCAATGGAGCGTTGTTTTAAAAGATAACGTAAAATGCAAGTGTTTGAAAACAAAGTGATGTGGAAAACACATGCAAACATGTAGCTACCACTAAGTTTTGGTTTCGTTGCGCACTGCTCACGATTACCAAAGGGTTGGTAATGGACATGCCAGAAGAATTTTAACATTTTCCATTCCGTCTTGGTTATTCAATAACTGAGATACGTGACCAACTCCAACACAATGTATAACTTTACAAATGAAAGTTTACAATAAATCAGTTACACACTGTGTTGAAGTTGGTCATATATCTCAGATATGCCAGAAGAAGTTCCCATAAGAGCATTTTTCTTACATCGAAAGAACAGCAGTCAATAGGTCAGTAAAATAACAAGGTACGCAATGGCATAACATTGTGGCGCGTTCACGTTGTGTTCATACCACCTCCACTGTCCTAACAGCTTGACACTACTTAGCAGGAAGGGACGCCTTTATGGCGATTTAATGTCGCCCGCAAAAATATAATGCGCTTAGGTCTTGCACGTAAGATGCCCGATTCTTATTCCCCCACATGAACCAAATCTGGAGTTTCTCGCCAGATTTTCACAAAGTCCCCCAACAGCAAATTTTACGGAAATGCGTCCGGGGGGGGGGGGGGGCGCATCACTCGATACATGCGAACACACGGATGGAGAAACGGACATGACTAAGCTAACAGGCGCCTTTCGCGACAATGCAAACATGCCTAATAAAGCAGGCAAACAGTTACGCAACTTTTCAAATATTTTAATCCCGTCGTAACAATGGCCAAACGTCACTTTTTATAACCAGTGCTCAAAATTTCGCCAGAACTTTATTGTGAACTACGATTTTCACTTGTCGGCCGACATCTTACAGCGTATTAACCCTTTAAAGACGAAGCGTATCTGTTTTATATAAGGACTCAGTGCGTACCGCGCTGTAAACACTCTCCACTTCGGTTATCAAAACCACTCTCTTAATGTTTTATAAGGCAAAAGTCGCTGTTTGTTCTGAGATCCGTACAAAACACACAAACGCAATGTGGGCACCACGTAGAATTTTTTAATGTTAAACGTGGCGGTATGTAAAGTTACCGCTAGGCTTTAACAGGTTAAGAAACTCAATGAACTCTGAACGAAATATAGGCCTAGTATTACAGTACATTTTTATGGTTACGTCACAGCGCTCAAACTGCATGTTGTATACAACTTATCACACGAAAGGATGATGAGAGCTGCGGTGGCAAAAAGCATGAGCGCATGTGTCACGGAAGGACTAACAGAAGACGCGAAAACTTGTCCGGATCGATCCTCGAACCCGGTACCCCCAGGACACATATCATATACAATGTCACACCAAGGTGGTTAAAGCACAAAGGACTTAGAGTTAAGATGCAAAAAAAAACGCAAAACTTCTGGAGGAGGGGAACCTCTTGGGAAGTGATCCTATAGAACAATGCCGAAATGGGAAGGTACGACCGACTGACGTGACTCAGCAACACCTTTGCGACTGTACTCTACCGTACTGCGCGCAGATTGGCTGAATAATTACGAGTGATGAATTAAATGAGGACATGGAAGAGGACGTGGCTCAATTTAGGTTACTCTCACACAACTACCTTATCTGAGTAGACTATGAAAAATCTCTCTCAACAGCCGGTCTCCATACCGGTATTCCAGCCTACAGAGCATGAAGCGGAACTGCCGAAGATTATGACGAGAGTCTGATGCAATACATGGGGGTTCAGTTCCTTTCAGTATTATCTTAGAAGAACCCGCAGACTTAAATGACACCAGATTTGTAGATCATGAAAAATTCTTCATACTAAAATATAAATGAAATTTCAACATCTCGAAAAATAACTTATACTCAAACTGTATATAGCTATCGGCTGTCTAGATGTCCGTTAGACTGCAATCACATCAAATTGATAAATCTTGAAAGATCCTTCGCCATTGTGTGTGGAATTGAAGCCAGATGTTGCTGTTTCACAAATGTAGTGTAAAAATCTCATACATTTATTCACCCAGCAGCCTAATTCGTTCAAGTTCCGTTCCTTTACAAGCAATTTTCTTCGCAGGTTACATTCAGCGCTCCCCGCTGGCTGCCGCACACTATGTTGGCGACACTTCTCTTTAACGTAATCTCACTCTGGCCGACCCGCCCGCTCTCATCCTGTACTAAGTGCTTCCACGTCATTTTAATAAAACATCACAAACTACCTGCGTTTTATAACACCGAATAACCGCGTACAATTTAACGCAGCAGTGGCATATACACGTAAGGATGGAACACTTCCCTCAAATACGACGCCTAACTTAACCACAACGAGCACGGTCCTTGAAAAATGTACATCGACTATTCAAGAAATTCACCGAGTTTCATGGGAAACGAAGTTGCACGACCTGGTTCAGATTTATCCACGCCACAATCTCGAAGCAGACGTCTTTTAATTCCACTTTAATATTATCCAACAATCTCTTTTAAGGTTCTTTAGGGTTTCCGCCCATTTTGTATTTCCCACCTTCCATGAACATGCTACTGCCCCACCCACCTCATCCTCCTCGCTTTACTCACCCTAATAACATCCCGCAAAGAGTACAAAAGAATGAAGACCAACATTGCGCAACTGCCCCCAGCTTCCTTTCCCTTTCTCCCTTTTAGACCGAAATACTACCCCCCTTCCGACGCCTATTCACAGTTAAACGCTTTCATCTATATAGGTATATTACATAACAGACTATACATTAATCATCACGCAACTAAGTTTCCATACAGGTGGATCAAAAAATGTGTTACTTGACCATATGAGAAAGCGACCCTGCCACCCGCATACTGTTCTTCAAAACAGCCATTGTAAGGATTCTGTTCACAGCTCGAGTCCTTAGATGTCAATTACGATGTAATTCCAGCCTGCACACCCATATATGAGGTGAACGAAAGAGCTGAAAATCGGTGGGCGGGGGTGGGGGGGAGGCGAAGTCTGGACTGTGAAAACAAAAAATACGCCAAATAACTGTCTCGCTGTCTAAAAGTACTAGTTCACATGATATAATAGTAAAGTACGTACCTAGAGCCACACAGACACCCATCTGACACGCTTCTAAAGTTATCAGAAAATTATAATATACAGGCACTTATCCATCCAAAATCTTTGCATCCGAATAATGTGCCCTTTTAAATGTAAGGACCTATATCTCATAACGAAGATGTATACCTAACCAGCTACTTGTTCGTTTCCTAGAAAAAAATTTCTCGGTTTATTTAATAAGAAAAATTCTAAACCATGTCCCCAAGCTTTCTTCATTTAATATAAAACTGAAGGCCCGTCAGGCAACGACTCAATTACGAAAATTTAATTGGTGTTTAAAGAGAACGTCTTCGACTCTCCAGCCCAGGGCGTTCTTCTTATTTCACATGCATCCGGAAGCGGACCAATGGTACCAATATGCCCATTCAACAACAAATGTAATTATGCAGGAAATTAATTTCAAAGTAATTACTGTACATCTAAACAGCAGTAGTCGCATACTTTTGGAGTATTGAAATCGTGGTCCGTAGATACAAATGTGAGAATCCTATCAAAATTGGTCTTACAGAAATAGTGCGAGCGAGTGTGCCTTGGAGCGTCCGGCCAAGCACACGGAGCAATGGCGGTCTCTCACGGGCACGCGTGTCGAGACCGTCAGCTTTCCAGTATGGACACTGCTCCATGAAGTTTCTGACAGCAAAGGTGATGGCTGTCCCGTTACATGACAAGCAGGTACTGAAGGGACGTAGAGGTATACCTCCACATACACTGCACCTGCGCGCTTTGAAGGTGTGGGTGGTAAATGTCACGCCCCAGCCGTTTTACCCCCGGAAAAGATGCCCCGACCCCATTGAACAGGAGGCTCTGTGAGCCCCAGGGCCGGTCGGAGTGGGTCCGGAAAATCTACCCCCGGGGGGCTTGTGAGTCTCAGGGCCGGTCGGAGTGGGTCCGGAAAATCTACCCCCGGGGGGTTTGTGAGCCTCACGGCCGGTCGGAGTGGGTCCGGAAAATCTACCCCCCGCGGGGTTTGTGAGCCTCAGGGGGGGTGGGAGTGGGTCCGGAAAATCTACCCCCCCCCCGGGGGGTTTGAACCCCGGACTGTCCAGCTCGTAGCGCCACGATGTTAACGTTATATTGCTTGTCCTCTGTCCTCTACGAAATGTTCGCGACACTGGCCGACAGAAGGAGCGTGCACCTTAACGTGCCCCGGTGGATCTTCGTATTCACCGCACGGACGTCCAGCAACACGTCGTGGCATACACTTCCGTCCGTTTGGGCGGAGTACGCAGACGGACGAGTCCACTTGGTAGGATGAGGGACAAAGAGCTGCTTGGCGTAGTGTGCAGCCAATCGACGCGTAACGGTTATGTCGCACTCCCAATACAGGGCTAGTGCCAATGCACGTAAAAATTAGCATCACTAAACTAATGTTTCCCTTCGCTGTCTACCCTTCCAGCCAGAAGAATGCCACGACTACGGGCAAAAGAAATACGGCTGCTTACAGCGCTGACAGAAGGCGGATAAGTCTCCACAAAGCATTGAAACCCAAGTGAACTCAGCACTCCCAGACCAGGCTCCGACACGGATTACATCCAAATATGAAATACGGCTACAGAATGCCAATGCTGCAATTCCTGTTTAGCCCGCGGCGTAAGGACCGTGACACGCTGATCCGCAGATGCCGGGGTCAACTGGCTCTTAACCTGGACCTCTCCAACCCCCACCCCCCGCCCCGCATAGCTAAAACTTCAACTTCTGTTTAACCGAGAAATACACATTTTGCCGCGCGACCAGAAACAATCGAACACCATGTGTTGAGTGCACCCATATGCTTCAGTTGACAGTCCCGCGGATTTTGTTAAACGAATGTTAAAAGTAACGTGACACGGTCCGGGTAGCTTTGAGCAACACGTTACGTGACACTACGGGCTACAGCACAGAGGATACAGCCACGTCGTTGCTGAAAGCAGTTACCGTCCATCGAGTGGTTTTAGAACACAGATCGACAATGACGCCTGCGGATCATGTAACGTGCAGTCCGATTATTTAAACAGGGCATCTAACCTACACGAGGCGTAGGAAGGTAACAGCAGAGGGGTGGCGGACGAACTGTGATCTATATCTATACAAACACATACACTGGCATATATACATATATACACATACATACATACATACATACATACATACATACATACATACATATATACATACATACATACATACACACACACATACATACATACATACATACATACATACATACATTACATACATACATACATACACACATACATACATACATACATACATACATTACATACATACATACATACATACACACATACATACATTACATACATACATACATACATAAATACATACATACATACATACATACATACGTACGTACGCGCACACACATACACACACAAACACACACATACTCGTATTCGGGAGGCAGTATGTTCGAATCTCGCACAGAAAGCCAACAGTCATTCCGTCACTTTGCTCTGTCCCAAGAGTAGGAGCTGGGAAAGTGTCTCAGTTAAGCCCATAAGCACTTCCTTCCGAGTCACTACCATCCTACAAAGCAAAGCAACCTGCCATAACCCAGAATGTCGAAATCTCTATAACCCACACAATTCAAACTCCTACCGAAGCATGACAAAAGCCTACGAAGTTTCCGAAAAGCGTGGGGTGGCAAATGCAAGCCAAGCAGCATGGCTAAAGAGTCTGAACCAACCTTGCGCGGAGGAATCGAGTACGCTCAACCACGGTAGTAAATAAGTAAGAACGCTGTATCAAACACGGTGTCCATATCAAAGAAACACCCACTCCACAGTGCGCGTGAGCGAACATGGTGCTGTACATACCTTGGTACCGAGCGCCGGCTGTAGCATGTCATATCCTGCAGGGAGACTGGGCACAATTATGGGGGAACTCATCCTGTTCTACTGGATCCTTCTTTAAACTAAACCTACCTGTAACAAGAGAAGATGAACATTAGGTCCACAATCAAGCACAACTGTCCCTCCTACTTGCAATAAGTTCGCACGTCATGCGATTCGCAAAGCTACGATACTACGTTAATGAATACTGTCCCATACAATAACACACACAACACGCAGACACTCTGCAAAGAAAACCATGACCTATCGAAATTGCATAGACACCTGCGACGAAGGAATACCGTGAACCTCTGTTTACATTGCACATTTCACAGCTTTAACCTTCCGTCAAATATACCATACAACATACAATCCCTCTCCAGCCTCGAATTCCAGGACTATTTGCATCCAGTTTTATGCATTCAAGGTTTAAAACTTGCGGGCACCCGGTGACGCAAGGCGTCGCTAGGTCCAACCACTGTCAACGTTACAAAGGCAATGATCATCGATTTTGTGTGTCTAGTAAAGAAACCGTACCTTCATTAGGCGAGGTTTCCATGCGCCAACTTTCTCGTAAGACATTAGCCCCACGAACTGCGCAGTAGGTTGGCACAGTAACTCGGAAGTGTTGTACGTGATGGTAAACACAGGCCTATACCTAAAGCTGAATGAAGAACACAACGGCTAAAAATACTGCTATTCAAATGTGTTGCATTAACCCTTTAAGGACAAAACTTAATCTGTTTTATACAAACAGCCAGTACGTACCGCGCAGTAAACACTTCCCATCCTGCTTACAAAAAAGTAATAAATTACTACTGTAAAAGGCAAAAATCGCTGTTTGTTGTGAGATCCGTACAAAACACATAAATATACTCCGTGGGCAGAATCTAGAATTTGTTACCGTTACACGTGGTGGTACATAAAATGACCGCTAGGGTTTAAAAGGCTAATTACCCATTACACGATACTGATAATACGGCAGAGTGGACCCGTTTCGAATCTCGGCTCAGGGTCCGCTTTTCACTGTGGGGGAGCCCTTAAAGCGATCGCAATCTATGCGGCTGTATGGGCCCCCCCCCAAAAAAAAAACTTCACATGATTAACATTTTGTCAAATATATTTTTGTAAGTTCCTACACTAGATTTATTTTTACACTGGGTCCAAGAATGCGTTGAACCGACCCTGTGTGTGCCCGCGTGCTGGTGGTCGTGGTGGTGGTGGTGGTGGTGGGGAGGGGGGGGAATAGGCGTTTGTCAAGGCTTTACGCAGCTCCTCCGGGGGACAGTGCCCTAAAATAGTTCAAAACCGCTTCTGCCCCCATTCCTCCCACAATCACGCATAACTTGAGGCAAAATGACCCAAACTAAAGACGGTAACTGAATAAAAAAGGTAAAATACAAAACACTTTCTGGACAAAAGCGAATGCATGAGTAACTACGAGAGGCCTTGTGCTGTATTACCGGTGTCACAAGGGCAATCACGATCGCTCACCGGCAATCAGAACTCTTTTTAAGTTTAAAGTCAACGTCTGTACTTCATGTCTGTCGTCTTAACATCCCAAGCCTTAGGTACTTAACACACTGTGCAGCTTTAAATACTTCCCTTTGATTGCGTTAATCGCTCTAATGACACAGTCATGCAGCTGTGGTGAGGAAACCTAAAGTAAAGGAACAGTCACGCATATCCAGTTCAGTGCAACAGTGTTTTAGGTAACAGCAATTCACAGCAATAATGAATTATGGATCATCTGAAAGTATTCCAACGTGAATTTCCAAACTGACGAAATTAAAGAGACCTCATTCTGGAAATTCCATTACTAATCCGTTTTAGCCGCAATCATTGTCATCCATCTTATAATATGCCGATAGTCGGGGTAAAAGCCAACCTTGCCCCTGTGCTTACTTAAGCAGGGAGGGTTCAGACGTACAGCTGCACATATTCTTAACCTCGGCACTAGACTGAGGTGAATGTTCATGTTCACAATCCGGATGCTTTACCTCAGGAAGAGACACCCGCACCCATTGAAGAAGAGGACATCATCGTGTTTTGAAACATAAGCTCTTACTTGAAAGAAGCACTCAAACTTCTGAGTAAATTATTTGATCTAAACAGCGTGAAGTGGGTTAATTCAGGGCATTACAAAACCAATAAACTTTGTGATTCGCACAGCTCACGTGGTGTCACTTTTCGAACTGTATGATCAAGACGGGCTGAGCATGTGGCTGAGATGAGGGACACAGGGATTTTAATGAAATTTTAATGTAAAACGTCTACGAAAATGCCTACGTCTAAAGTCGAGAACGAAAGGAAATTATTGCAGACATCTGGGAGACGGGTTGTGCTGGTATGGACTTAAAATCGTGTCCGACAGCAGGTACTGGCAACGGCTGCGGTCTCTACTGCCAATGTCAGCCCATCGTTGTAAGTCTATTAAACGCCGAACTGCACAAGAGTTCGAACGTTCAGTACCCACATGCTGTTACTGGTATGAAAGGGTATGTCATTCCGAAAAGCGGCGACAGTTTGTTATCACTTGTGTACCCTCAGTGTCACAATCGTTAATCTAATTTATAATTACAGGTTACGTCAAAGTAGTTAAATCTTCTGTCAATATGTGCTCTTGACGATCGCACTTAGCGGACAAAGGGTACGTTCCAGACCATCCCTTCGCTGTTCGAGATGCCTCCTTTCACACTTCGAAGTTTCAAACCCTTGCGCAGGGCCGTCGGCACCACCACACCGGTCACTCACTAAGTGACGCATTCCCATTCTACTGCTATTTGACTTGATACAGTTCCAGATTTTATTCTTATAAACAATTTAAACATTTCGCGCAGACCTGTCACAGAAAACTATATTAACTCCGTACTTCTTTCATGTTGTCAGCAATGTAGTATCAGGCCTACTGTGAGATGTTTGTTACGAATGTTCTGTCTCACCAAATTTTTTACTTCTCATATGCTGTAATCCTTTCTTGTGTACGCTTATGGCAGGGGTATGAAATTCTTATAAAGTTGTTTCCCAGAGAGATTTCCTTAAGTACCTGTGTACGTACCTTGCCATGCCTGCTTTTGTACTCTGTTGGTACAAAAAAAAATTACAACCTGGCGCAATATACTGCACAAGTTCCTAAGATTAACTTTAATGCGCCCAACATAGCCGAGGTCCCCCCCCCCCCACCTTAACCCAAGGACAAAGACAGGGCTACGTTACCGAAAACGCAGTGCTCTTAGTGCAATGCTGTGCTTTTAATGATACAGTGTTTCACGTTCAGACGACGTCCAACCGGAGCACCAAGTTATAGTTTAGAGACCAGAATTATGAAGAGTCAAAAGCGGGGCGGGATTCTTACGCGGACAGCTGCAGCATATATACCACTGCTTGATGCTGTGGTCAAACCTCAGTTTGAAGAACCTACTTCATATACAAGAAACGAATATTATTTGGAAGAAATCGTGTTAGAAAATTTATTGATTCTAACAAGACAGTTCTCAAATACAGGGGAAAGTACGTGATCACAGAGGCACTGCGAGAGACACGTGCTTTACGTCGAACAGCTTCAACAAGCAAAGCAAACAGTTAATGTTAATGAGATAAGAGGATATAATAGGAAGGCGACTCTACTGTAAGCTCTGTCAGCACCACAGACATGTTAGTCTACTGAAATGTACGCATTTGTTATTGACAGGCTCCTACCGCGCACCAGAACACTACGTGGTACACTCAATGAACAACAATAAGCAATAATCAGTCGTTATAACATTCACTTGGAACGTGGTTTACATGTCTTATGTTCTTCTATAACCAAATACAACACTGCACTCTCCTAGCATGTCTAGCGTGAAAATACTCACACACAAACCCAATAAAATTGCACTCAGCAGCCCCAACACCGCCAGTAAATTACAAGGCAATGAAAGTTATTACTACCACAAAAACAACGCAAACCTTTAATTGTACGAAATGTTGCAGAAGGCCAACTGCTTCTTTATACCCAGCCTCAATTCTCCACAATTAGTAACTAATGGGAACTTCGAATATCCGGTGGGAGAAAAATAAACTACCATAAAGGAAATAAAGCAAACCTCTTACTACAAGTGACACAATCTAAGCTACACAAATACTGTCCTCGCCGGAAAACTTGATCCCTGGCAGCGCGCGGGTGAAGAGGCAGGCTGGTCAGGGGGGAAGCACAGCGCATGCAGCTTCAACTTCTCTCCATTTCAAAAACATTGTGTGATAACTCGAAGAACTGCTCAGTGTCGTTTAAGCACTGGAGCGAAGTGGAGTGTCAAACATTTCTAACAAAGTAATTCGTAGCAAAGAGAGACATTATTAGCAGGGTAATCAAGCGATGCGATGAATACAGACAAGGTACTCCTACCCCCAACAGAATAGATGTTTCTGTAACAGATATAACATTGCCTGGCCGTGCCGATGTGAGCCAAGCAGCGGCCGGACCGTGCCGATTGCAGCTGTTGCAGTGTTAAGGAGCTCAGGTCTCAATTTATCTGAATAACAGTATACGCAGTACTGCAACTTTCAATCTCACTACAACATAACTTAGTGGACGCACAGACAAAAACAAGCTGGCTTCGATTCCGTAACCTTAGCGCGGAAAACTACTCTATATCGAAGTGATTTATTTCAACAACTATTATATATTCGAATTATCCTAGAACGGAAGGACTTCTACAGTTGCAAGCAATGCTGCCAAAAATATTGATTTGGTAGCGTTCCGTAACTTGCCTGAAAGGCTGCTGATGGACACGGCGTACTCCCAAGCTAGCAACTATTCCTGCAACGCGATAAAAGTCGACAACCTCCGTTGGGAAATGTCCGTGGGGCAGATGTGTGCCAGTTTATGCAGGGTGTTCCGATCGGAACTCATGGAGACCACCTTCCTGTTGTACAGACGCTTAGTCCAGCCGATATGTTTTCGAATGTTAGGCGTCATTTACTTTCCCTTCGTGAAGTAACGACGTGCACCGGATTTATCACCTGTAACCTCAAGGACTGAGTCGTCGCCATGTTTGTAACTGCTGACTTTCACACTACATCTCGTATACAATGTGCAGGCATTTTATTGTATATCTCCCTTCAGAAACTCGGCAAGTCCAGCTGCAATGTTTGATTAGCAGTTTGCCATTAAACGCAATTTTGACACAATAGAAATCCTATCGCATTACTTGCTACCAAGATAGTTCGCTAACAAAACCTGTCCATTTTTCCATAACCTATTAACCACACATCACAGCAGGGCCCAAATGTGGCCTGAGCAGCCCTTATGTCACACCAACCTCAAGAGTTCAGGCGTCAACGTGATGCTATTACTAAGTACAAAATGTTAAAAAGTACGGCGGTGGGGTGTCCTCCAAAGGCATAACATTCATACGTTTTTCGTGAAAAACAGCTACGTGTCTCAACAGCTAAAATGAGGGACCAACAGAAACACTAAATACATAAGCATACAAGGTTACCTCATAAGAGCCCCCCCCCCCCCCATCTTCATGAAGGAAAGAATCCTGAAAATGAAGTGCACCCTCGTAATGCCAGAATTCTCGTTGATACTTACACAGAGGGTAGATCGTTTACCGTGGTGCAGCTGCGCTGCTCACATTTAATTCCTCTCACATTCTACCACCACGACAGCGAAACGTGGCATTTAAGGCAAACTCAAAACATGAGTAGGCCTACCCAGCGAATTTTAAAAATGTACACCGAAACTGTGCATGGCCAGGTATTATGCAAGAATTTCAACTGTCCGCAATGCACCAACACACATCGCCCCCTCCTTTGACGGTTCACGTTTGAAACCACCCAACACACCTTCCCGTAAGACACCAAACTTCCCAGCACACCTTCCTATAAAACTGCAAACCGCTCCAGCGTGAATACAGTACGGAGAGTTTCAGATCTAAGATACCAGCTACCCAACGAGAGAAGGCAAAGCGAGGCAACAGATCCCGGGAAATCTCTCCCGGGGGAACTACCCTTTCCAATATATTGCTAAAGGGGTAGTGATCCAGCCCTTCCTCACACCAATCCAGCAGGAGGTGCGAATCTGCTGCTGCTGCTCTGGAACATCTTGCATTGATCTGATTGAGGAAATGTCTCAAGTACCTGGGAGCACTGATTCCTGGCATTAACTAGGCCCTTTGTTTACAACGTTAATTAATATCTTAACACAAAGCTGTGTGGACCGTAACGCACTAATTTATCTTCCTTTACGTAAGAAGATTACTGAAATCAGTGCATCTAGTAAATTATAATCAGATCCGAACACAAATACTAACATCATGGCCACCTACGCTTGTGTACACAGCAATCTGGTGCAGCTTCAATGCTGTGTACTTGTGCTGTGAAGGTACGCGATTCGAATCTAAGCCGGATTACAATCCACTTCAAAACTTGTTGACTTTCTCATTTCACACTGCATCTGCAGCTTAACAAGATAGTCAATGTATGTATAACGTAACACCGAGGCGCACTCGCGTAACGTTTGCATCTCCTCGACTATCCCAACAACCCCATACCATTTTACTCGAAAGCGAACGTTTGTATGGTGAATTAACCCTTTAAAGACGAAGCGTATCTGTTTTATATAAGGACTCAGTGCGTACCGCGCTGTAAACACTCTCCACTTCGGTTATAAAAACCAGTCTCTTAATGTTTTATAAGGCAAAAGTTGCTGTTTGTTCTCAGATCCGTACAAAACACATAAACGCAAAGTGCGCACCATGTAGAATTTTTTAATGTTAAACCGGGTGTTACCGCTAGGCTTTAAAAGGTTAATGTCGCCGGCAACAATAAATCGTATTCAGGTCTTCATGTAAAGTGCCCGACAATTCCGCCCGGTTTTAACCAAATCCGGGTTTTCTACAGATTTACACAGAAGTCCCCAATATCAAATTTCACAAAAATTCGTCCAGTTGGTGCCGCGCTGATACAAGCGGACAGACAGACAGACAGACATGATGAAGGCACTTTTTGCGACTATACGAACGCGCCAAAAAAAACGGGTATTTAAATGTCCTCGCAACCAATCAGGTCAAAGACACAGTGCGGTAATAAAACATAGAAGCTACAGGCAGACTGTCGTATACACAGGCCTGCAGACAGCAGAAGGGCGAATGTCAGCGACTTGCATACGTAACTGTGATACGTGTGTCTGTTCTGCTCCGACGTCACAGCTCATTTCGTTTGTTTCTCAGGCTTCAGCCGTCCTCGCGCGCTGTTCTGATGCACAAGACCCTGTTCTGTTGCTGTGATACCTCGCTCCTGACTTTTCCACACTTTAGCATGAATAAAATAAGGAACAGAAGAAACCTGTATTTTCACTCTGCCCCAAACACATCTTTCCTTCTTTATTTCTTTCTTTCTTTCTTTCTTTCTTTCTTTGTTTTTCTTTCTTTCTTTCCCGTTTATGGAGTAAAATACCCAGAGGTTCGAGGAAGCGTCTACACTTATTTTACGCACAAACTGATACCAAAGTTTCTGCCAAAAAAAAATTAACCCCTCTACTAAGATATAAACCTATACATTAGATATCACTTTTATAGAGACCCAGTTTCCTTTACAGCTGAGAATAATTTGTTGGCTACTGAGTTGAAGAGGGACAAACAAAAGAATTGGGGTGAGAATGGAAGAAAGGGGTGTATGTATATTAAGAACTCGTTCAAACAAACCTTACCCCTCTTTCTAACTTGATCCTTGACGTGAGTCCTAATACCCATGGCCGATGTTGCCTCCCCCCCCCCCCCCAATGTTATTACCCAGGTTACACCTACGACAGAAATTAAATTATTCCGCCTTGCCCCTCCCCCTAAGCCCAACAAATATAGCTTACTGGGTATCACTGACGACACTGTACCAACAACAGGCACACAACTTGTAAAAATCAGGGACTGAGCAGAAGAGATTAGAAAGACCATGTATGCAGACTGTACAATTCAAAATTAATTTTTAAGACCAATATTCTCGCACCGAATGGAAAGAAAGACACGTGATGTTTCCACTCTCCGTACTCTCCAACCAACAGCAACATCAATTAACGCATTTCCATCTGTATCAGCATCGTTGGTGTGCACATTACTGCAGCTGCGTACTTCACGTCCATCCATCAATTACATCAATATGGCGTCCGTTAACAAACACTGATGCAGCTGTAACACAAAACAGTTCAATACTGACTGCGCTATTTCAGGCTCTACAGCGGTAACTAAGACGGTAACTACAGTAAGTATGATCTGATATGTGACGCCACGCAGAGCCGTGCCGTCTCCAGTTTCCTCCGTAAAGTCTGCAGTGCAAGGTGCCGGATGCCAAAACAGTAATCTCCTTTTTACTGCAGATTTCTGAACTTTTGCAGAGTGATAATCACAAAATATACAAATGGCGCAGATACCAGGGCTGTGGAGTCGGTACACGAAACCTCCGACTCAGACTCCTCAACTTTTAAAACTCCGACTCCGACTCCTCAACTTTTAAAACTCCGACTCCGACACCTCAACTTTTAAAACTCCGACTCCGACTCCTTCATAAAAGCTCAATATGTATTAATAACGGTAAAACTACAAGACATTTCATCGTCACCATCACGTGAATCATCAGGCTACTTTTTAGACTATAACCTATATTTAAGTGTAAGTCTAATGGTTATTGTAGCTATCAGGGCTATGGGTTTGGAGTATCTAGTTAAGATTTTAGATTGAGGTCGGAGTCAGAGTCGGTACATTTTTACCGACTCCGACTCCACCCAAAATTCCTTCCGACTCCAAGTCCACAGCCCTGATAGACACCCGGTCGAGGGCGCGCTATGATTATTAGCAACGTCACTTCCAGACACCGTTAACAGGAATGCATAATACTGCCTTATGTCACACGAACCGAATCCAGTCCTACAGAACCCACAACAAATGTTCACATTCGGTATACTTTGGGAGCCTTATCTACGCCACTGCAATGTTTGTTCAAACAACAATAGGGCAGACGCGCAAAACTGTATCTTTCAGCTTCGGCTGCGATAAGAAATTAATCACTGCCGCAAGCTACGTGAAATTTGATGTGCGGAGGAGACAACTGGTTCAAAGCCGAATCAACTGCAGGGTTTATTCGCAACTAATGGTATGGAAAAAGATCGTACACACAGGCATATCCACTAATTTGGCATGAAACGTTTGTTATAATGCACAGCAGGAACAACGCATTTGCCAAACAATCATATGCAGTTTTTCTCATACAGATACCTCTGACATAGTAACTGCCAATTTGTATAGCGCAAATTCAATTTGACGGGTCAACAATTTCAGTGAAAAGTTTTCAAAAACGTTTTACGACTCAGTAACCGTTCTGTGTTTATATGTTATTCTAATACATTCTTTTCACAAATGTATACGAATATTCAGCATAACCTTCCAACACTGTGATGCGCGTCGCATTTGAAGGCGCAATGAATGCGGCTAATCCGGCTGTATTACCGAATCACAGAACTCACAGTTCAAATCCGCAAGCCTCTGAGTACCAAGAGAAGTACTACAAGGACAACACACGTCCCAGAACCACAACTTCCTTTTAAAAAAACGAAGATCTAATATTTCTTCGAGAACTCATTTCTTGCTGACCACCGGCAAGGCAAACACATTAATTTCAAGTACGACTACAACGAATTTGAATTTACTGCGAGTCGCGAGGCTTGTCGCCACGGAGTTGGGTAGTTACAGAAACGTACGTGTGGAGGCTGTACTGTCGGCACCAGGATTATTAGCCGGAGGAAAGGCTAACCATTCCATAATCCTCGGCTGCTGGCTAATTCAAAGTCGGTGACGTCAGACGTTGACAGATGCCGGCGGAGAGCGTTACGAGGTGCCGACAGGGAACTGGTGGGTTGAAGAACGGCATATCTCCACTGCCGTTGCTGCTGTCATCACCACTACCGCAGCAGCTGAGAAGTAGCAGCAGCAGCAGCAGCAGTAGCAGTAGTAGTAGTAGTAGCAGTAGCAGTGGTGGTGGTGGTGGTGGTGGTGGTGGTGGTGGTGGTGGTGGTGGTGGTGGTGGTGGCAGTAGTAGTAGTAGTAGTAGTAGTAGCAGTAGCAGCAGCTGCAGCGGCGGTACTGCCGCAGTCGTTCCTCTCCGCCTCCTCTTCCACTAACTTCCTACATTCGCTCTTCTCCGTTTTCTTCTGTCATTTTACCCTTTGGAACTTTATTCCTATTACACCTTCGTTCAGCAGGCAAATGATTTTTACGCTGACTTGTCCAAAATTCCTTCCATACTGACGGACAACACAAGACATACAATGGGTTCTCAATCAATCCAAGTCGTTAAAAGAGTTATTAAATTAATACGACTGAAATGGACGGTACAAGCAGAAACTGCTATTTCAAAATCTCAAGGCAAGCCACAACGTGGAGACTCTAGAAGTAAGATCATAAGGAACAGCAATATTTAAATGGATCTCAGAGAGATCAGTCACGAGCATACATAATGGATGAATATACTAACTCAGGACAGGGCGAAATCATTGACTCTTCTAACCGATGAACCTTCGGGTTCCACATCAGGGAATTTCTTGACCAGATGAATAACCACGAATTTCCGAACTGCCTGTAACGTGCGATCAGTTCTTTGCACCGTACGAGTACTTCCAGTGTCAAATTTACACAACGTTTTGAGGTCGATGTCGTCTGAACCTCTGTTCCCTTGTTTTGTAAGAAAGGTCACCGCATTCATCTTGTAAATCCTGACAGATGTAACTGATGACCCTCTTGTTACTGCTAGCACAAGAAGCCCCTTTCAGCAATATACATTATCTTTATGAATGATCTGCCCTCGGTACTGCACGACCGTTGGGGCTTTCACCGCCTTCGTATTCAACGTTCGAGCAAACGGCAGACTCATTTCACACTCCATGATAACTCACAATTCCGATCCTCGCCTGCCCAAGTCGCGAGTTTTTCATCAGACGGACGGATCGCCAGCTATTGACGACTATCACTGCACAGGTTACAGAGCGATGTATGTTGAGAGGATGATCACGTTCGGTATGTTACGCGAACATCAAAGTATTAAAAATGAAGGAGCTAGCGGTTACTGCAAGGTGTAATGGCGGCATTCGACAGGAAACGGGGGAAACCCGAAAAATGAAGTCGGGGTGTGTCCAGCATCAGGCAATCCTTCTAACGGCCGAAGCACTGCAGCTTCAGCAACGCCGCTCAGTCATAGTAAGACTAGTGTAGATACACCGCCGCTAAACCAAATCAAGATACACTGTAGCAAAAGTGTCCCGTTCCTTGCTTTCCTTCCAAATATTTTTTCATTGCCTCTTATTTCTATTTATCTTTTCTTTCCGTTTTCTTCCTTTCACTCTCTTCTTTTCTTTGTTGTTTCCTTTGTTTCATCAGACCTTCCCTTTCTGTCCTCTCGTTCTATGCTTCCTATTACAATCGCCTTCCTTAACTAACGTCTACTGCATGTACTATATTTGCATACGACCTACCTGTCATACGCAGAAGTTCGATTCGAACTGTATACAGAAATATCCGTTATACTCAGCCGATATGGCTCAAAACAAACCCCCTCTGAAAACTGCGGTATAGAGCCCAAATTCCAATCTTACCAAAAACCCACTGAGCAGTCCCAAACATCAAACATGCCAATGGACAGGTCAGACCTCCTCATTCAGCATTAGTTTTATGCCATTCGTGCACATTTCCGGCACGAGACATTTGCTATAATGCAGCCTACGTCTTTAACGCTACTTTCAGCAAAGAACACGACTGAAACTGGCCTATGTGGTAAGCACGCTAATTGGAAGTGCATCACGCTCTGTGAAGTTTCGCCTGGGAAGCACAGTCATCGTGACGCAAGTGCGCTGAACTTTCCAAGGTTACAGAGTTCCATACACCAGAAAAAAATCTGCGAAGGGAATGCAGCTCATCGAAGCAGAAAGATTCTATGATATTGTCCACTGTAGTTTAGAACTTAAAGCACGAAATATAATAGGCTTTTAGATTTTTTGTTTCATAACTTCTTACACGATACAAACAGTCGATGTTCGTCTACGGTTTGCTACAAAGTGGTCAACCTATACGAAAGGCCATATAGCATTAGCTACTGCGACGCACAACGTTCTTCCTAAAACACACGTACAAAACTCTTCTGCTCTACACGTTTCAACAGGACCACACCTGCACAAATGCCACTTTAAGCACGTACACAAAGAAATATGTGACGTGGTTATTAGGAGAACGGACAGCGTGCTACTGCTCTCTTAAAATGAAGTTACTACTGAGTTGATACACTTCCAAGATGCATGGCTGAAACAAAATTTCAGAGATATAAGGGTCACTGAGAAGGAATTATTTGATAAATTTCAAAGAAGTAGGCCCACTGTGTCAGCAAAACCTCACACCCTAACAGGCCACAGAAAATTCCCTAATGAGGGAGTTCATAATTCGTAATGATCTCTAAACATGTTCACGGCGATGAAATCACGGATTTCATGGGCTAGGTATGTAGCCTATATCAGATAACCGTACACAATGTTAAGCTTTTAACATGTGACAGATGGAAACGACTTGGCAGTCTCGACTCGACCATCTCAGCAAACATTACCTTGTCAAGTACTTTGATCCACGGAATTTTTTAACACAGGTAAAGTGTGTGGAAATATGTGCCTGGACAAAACACATGACTTACTGTCACAACCGAGCTTGTTTCTTCCAACACACGTCTCAAAATTCATGAGGACAACGATCGACGCCAGACTGTCAACCAATGGCTGAGAACCACTGCGTTAGTGGATTGCCCGGGTGCTGTGGATATTTGTTTTGTTGCGACGTACGAGATGTTGTCCTTGTCATGCAATATTTCAACACAGCCGTATGTTCACGGTTTTCGGCCTCAGATGGTGACCCCCTTGGGAATAGAGACTTGACGTTGATTTGATTGGATCGTATTCGCTTTTTGTAATGTGTACATAATGAGAATACTGCTACACCGTCTTCACGTCTCTTCAAGAGCAGCTACTTCCTCTACAACTAATATGAACGACAAAGCTCACGAAACGGTACAAAAACGGACACTGCGTACGTCGTGCAGCAAAGCTTTAAAATGTCTGATAATGCATAAATGTCCCACAAAAGCTTGTCGGGACGAACTGAAAAGTAACACAGCATAAGTAACTGTAAATAAATTATCTTCGTTCTTCTGGGACGTTGCGCGGCGTTGATTGGTAGTTACCGACGTTTCGGGAAAACCTATCGTCCCAGTTTTCAATGGCCTGCATGACCCTTGAAGGTGGGGCCAATAGGTTGTCCCGAAACGTCGCTAATTACCAATGGTCTGCTTGACCCTTGAGGGTGGCGCCAATAGGTTGTCCCGAAACGTCGCTAACTACCAATCAATGCTGCGTAATATCCCACAAGGGCGAGTATCTCATTCGTACAGTGGCGGAAGTTTGAAATCACGCAACAGTAAACAAAACTGTCCCTCTTCCCAATCATCGAGGTGACACGCCTTCTGGACGTCGGTAGTACACAGGTCAGCTACATAACCACCGCGAACAAGCCTTTGTCAACCACTGGATGGGGTGTGTGGCCGACCTCAGGCTCTATACCGTGGGTGGATTCAGGGCCTTTCAGCCTGCACAGCGTCGCGTTACTGATTGAGCTATCGCAGATCACAAACACCTCACAACTGAATATATTAACCTTTTAAAACCTAGCGGTAACTTTACATACCACCAGGTTTAACACTAAAAAATTCTACGTGGTGCCCACATAGCGTTTATGTGTTTTGTACGGATCTCAGAACAAACAGCAACTTTTGCCTTATAAAACATTAAGAGACTGGTTTTTATAAGGGGAGTGGAGAGTGTTTACAGCGCGGTACGCACTGAGACCATATATAAACCAGATACGCTTCGTCTTTAAAAGGTTAATTTCATAACTATGAAAGAAACATATCTGAAACAAACGCTGACCAAGCGGGCCGCCAATAATTTTGCTACCGTGTACAATGGAATTTAATTTGCCTAACCTGATAAAAACACCAAAAAAAGAAGATTACGAATAAAACGCTTTTGAATTCGGATTTAAAAAGAAAATTTTTGCGTCAAAGTGACAGTGTGCATATCCAGTCAACACTTATTCCCCAGCACACATTATCAGATTTAGAACACCTCCGAGTTGGAACGAGTATTTCCTCTTCCACTAACACAGTTTCCCGTATATCGACAGAAGCTTACGTTGTTAATACGTTTCCCCACAGGGGCTTTGTAAAACTTTAAATCCTTTTCAATGTAAACTCTTAAACCGGAACTACAAGACTCAGCAGATATCAATGTTACTGAAATAAAGGGCCGCTAACAAATAAGAGGCTTCAGCTTTCAAGTCCAGCAACCAGCTATATCTAGTTAACAAATATAATGTAAACTCTGATATCATGCAACACGTATCTAACGACAGCTTACGAATTACAAGGTGTTTTCTTTCTTGAAGATAGGAATGAGAATTTCTTTTAGGATCCTATCCTTCCGTGTTCAAAAAAGAGTGACACAGTGTTTCCCAACTGGATATGTTCGCGACCTCAGGTAAGAATACTCGCTCAGCGACTTTAACGAGTTGATTCCTGTAATGCAAATACAGGGTTTTCTGTGACATGAGAACTGCGTGCTTAAATATTAGATACAGAGACACAACGCGACTGTGTGTACTGACCAAAATACAAATAAAGTAAGCTAAGAAGGTGAAGCAGGCCTACAACGCCTGTATTCTGAACCACGTAAACTGAACCAAGCTGGCTAATTCTGGTTACCTGAGGCCTACAAATTAACAGGCAGTTAGTCCTGTACATCGAATCAGCAGCACTGCCAACTCAGTTACTGTGTCACTGGTACAGCGGGAATAGTCCCTTCACGTACAACTCACATAACCAAAAAAATCTGCTTCAATGCTCGAATTTCTGAACGCCCAAATACAAATGTATATACATCAAATCCTTACCCAACGTCACGAGTTGCATTACTAAAATACTGCGGCTGGCAGCACCAAAAACCTGCAGAAAACTGGGACTCTGGAATACTGCGGTCGCTGTTAACATTGCTCACAACCAAAGGTGGTTGTTTGTACATTAAACACAAACATCTGCAAGGACACGGTTCAAATGACACACAAAAGGACACGCAAAAAAGTCTCAGTGGTTACCTTGAACCCCTAACACCGTTTCGGCTGACATCACAGCCCCGTCTCCAGCACACATGGCTCTCTTGGTACGAATGCCGCTGATTTATTCCATGTATAAAGGTAAAGGTAAAGGTATCCCTATACAGGCCTGGGCAGGCTCTTAGGGCTCCAGGAGGTTGAGTCCCCCACGATTCCTCCATAATCGGCACATGAAGGCGGCAAGGTTGTCAGCCCTACGCACCGGCCGCCTTTAACCCCCAGGACATACCCCTCGTACTCATGTTTGTTACAAGCTGAGTCGATCCCAGGGCCAGTGACCCCAACAGGGATCGAACCCACGACTCTCTGGCTTGCAGCGTAGTGCCTTAACCAGCTGCGCCACTTCCATGTGTACATAGATAAAAACCATGAACGTATAAAACCATATATCACAGTTGGCACGCCTACATAACTGGAAAACCACTGACACCTGTATTGCACAGGTAGCAAAACCCCTGTCGACGAAGGATTCCTGCACCGTCTTACGTAACTCCATTAATATGATTTCAGATTCCGATATCTTCTTTAGCTCAGTCAGTATAGTGACGAGGCTATACCACCGACGACAGCGAAACTGTCTTTCGAGCCCGAGCTGGTGCAAGAGATGTTTCTTCTCTGCTGGGTCAAGATCGACTCTGCGGCCCGCCCGGCGTCGTACTGGTACCGGGGGCTCCTTCCGTGGCGATAAACAGGCCGAGGCATGAAGCTAACCGCTCACCTACATTTGGTGACGGGTTAATAATACACGGTGCTACACCTCCACTCCCCATATGCCCTCACGGCAGGGTGTTCAATCAAGCTTACCGTTACGTTCACGCATCTTTCACGCCAGTTTTGTTTGCATACCAGTGTCCTTTGTTGCAGAAACTTTTGACAGCTGCAAATAATCACTGTGCATCACTTTCATATAGACAAGAGCATTCTGAGTACCAACAAAGTGCTTGCACGGAGAACTAAATAGTAATCCAAATGAGTTTATTCTGCTTATCATCCGACATTACATAACTTTGTCATACATCTCTAACGCAAGTGTTATTAGGCGTATCAGATTAATGCTGTCTCTGAACCCATTAAACGTACTGTACGGCATGGTTATTCACGTCTATCAAAGCAAATAAAATATTTCCACTGCTTCGAAGTTCACACACAGCAGCAAACGGCCAATGATTATTCGAATAAATGTAACCCAAAGTACGGTATTACACCGGCTTTCATCTCTGAGTTTGGCCGACAAAACGATTTCACATTGTACTGGCCTCCTGATTTGCTTTGCTTGAACAGAAGGAAGAAATCATTGCTGCTCTGACTGAAAACTTCAGAAACTTACACATTCTTCGCATAAAAAGCATAAAGTGAACGCATAATATGGACGTATCTTCCACAAATTTCCATTAACCTTTGAATTAAAAACAATCTGAACTTCGCATAATCCAGTAACTAAGAGTGTGGCTCTTAAAATCAGTTGAAGTTAAATACACACCACAAAACTGTACGTGTGTTGCGCGGCACATTTGTGTCTTCCACATTCCAGCTCTTGCTGCATCAGATTAAGAACATTACCATTACAGGCTCGTATCGCTCGCTCAACGCTTCGTATGGCCCGTGTCATTATTAGCACATAACACTAGCTGTTGCACGTAGTCCCTTAAGTAAACGTAGGCCTATTGGCGAGTAAGGTCCGGATATCGAGGTGGCCACAACCCGTAACGTGATGCTGAAGGTCATATTACCAAAAAAGAAAGTCTAGGTACACAAGGAGCGAAAATGTGAACTGGACGAAATTCCACGGGCCGGTACCAAAAATGGAATAACAAAATGTGCCGTTTAATGCTTGTTTAGACTCAGCGCTATGTAAGTGATGTGATATCACTGCCATTCCTCAAAACAGTCCTTCGCACGTGTCTGAAATAATGAAGCCTGACAAAACAAAACTGAATTTTGGTCCTCATAGACGAATCACGCTGACACAGCCAATCCTGACGCCAAATTACCTTCTTTAAACTTTTAATCTATACGGAATGTTAATGGAGATATGCTTATTGGATGTCAGAGTGTTAAAACATTTAGTCGAACACCTGGGAGACCACACACCTGAATGTGCGATTGGCACTAAACATCGATTTTTTTACATGTCTGACAATATATAAGCCTTTTTTCGTATAGGTCTTACTAAAACATCCGCTACTGAATACGGGTTACATATGCAAACAGACCAATTCTCTGAGGAACTGCCTGCTAAGACTGCAATAATCAAACTTGATCCCAAGTTAGTCTGTTACGTCCTGACAGAATGTACAAGTAACATCCACACAACCAAAACTTAAGACTGAACGCCGGGATTTAACAACGAAGTTGGCCACTGTACAACATAACAAACAGTCAGCTGATATCAACCAGGACTGTCTCGTTACTTACTCTAATAACTATGAGAAACATTCCCCACTCCTCACCCCACATAGCTTCCAGAAACTGGAGTTAAGTGTGTACAGTGTCTGCAATCTGAACCTACTCATCGCCATATCATGTGGATTCACGTATCTCACAACTCACAACTGTACACAGCCAGTCGGCTTAAGCAGCAGTGCGTCTCACCTGTGCTCGGAAGGGGCCCGATTAGACCCTCGGCCGCGGCACTGATTATCATAAGATTTTTTTGTGGCTTCTGTCAAATGCTTGGGGTTAGTGCCTGAAAAAATGGAATGAATGGCACTTTCCCTTCACCTTTCAAATCCACAATCCAATCATCACGCTATTAAACAGGTCACAAATAAGAAAATTTAAATTTAAATTCGAATTAGAATCAAATAAACGGCATAATTCCAAATGGAGAACAAGGCATTACACCGTCCGACCGCTGGAACTGTGAGACTGAATCCAGACTGCGGCATACAATTGTGTTCACTTTTCGCCACAGGCAATCATGCTGCTGATTACAATACGCCTCGAAAAGTTTGTCTGTCCAGTTTTGAGTATACATTTTCTTCCAGACGAGTTACTTATACAGCATACTTATTGCACGTTCGAATGATGAACACTTCAGATGACGGTGCTCAATGTATCTCCTGCTGTGAGTAGATGTGCGCAGTTTGGCTGGCGTTAAACCTATCAACTAACAACACTTCAAAACTTTCACAAACGCCGGCGACGTTTCACGGACGATCAATGAGCTAAGCTAACCCAGACGTCCCGTAACCGTCGAAGTACGCCAGTGCGTTAGGAGAGCCGGTGAACACTCCAGTCGGGTTCCAACGACGCAGCATACGTTTCTGAACAGCATAGGGAGAACGCCCCTCACAGCAGGCAACGAAGGAATACATGTGGCAGCGACTGCTGTTAAATCTGTCACGGTCTCTCCTGACAAGCAAGTACGAGGGAAATTCCCACGGGACGTAGCGGGTGCTCCAGTTAGTCGCCACTCAGATTCATCTCGCCCAATCGGGCTTTATTAACGCCGAAAACCGGTAATTTCCTAACAGCATTATCCGAATCGCTTGTTAACAACAATTCCGATCGCTGTGTGTTGTGCCAATAAACTACTCTTCTAGACAAATATTTCAATACCTCTCGAAAATGACAGTCATACAGAACACACAAGATCCCCCATTTACTCGTAAATTCAGCTGTTACCCAAATATCTATTCTAATCGATTGACCACTCGCCGAATAATTAATGCCTACAATTAATGTATCAGACAACTAATCAACAGAACACGCCTTATAATGATACATGCATATGATCGGTGAACACAACAAATCGGCCAACCTATACGCGCACGCGACTATTACTGTGTCATGCTTACCCAGATGGCTGTTTTACCTCAACGTATCGCGACCTGCAGTAAGAGTGAACCGTGTCCCTTCGACATCACGGGCTCGCCCAGTCGGTCTGATGATTCAGTGAGGTCTGGGAATTCGGAAATATGATGGCAGGGAGTACCTCCAATGACGTAACATGCGACAATCCGTCAACTGCTTCCGAAGTTATTCGAACGAACAGACACACGTACATACACAAATACGTGCACACATACACGCACATATACATTAGACCCGCGACAGGGCATGACGGTGCTCCCAACCGGCCATTTCAAATAAATGAATGTAGGCTAAATAACGATCAACACAACCCTCGAACTCAATATACGACTCTTCAAAGCCCAAAACAAAGGTCCTGGCTTCGATCATAACAAAGGACATGTGGGAAATGTCTTGTGCAAGTGGAAATGAGATGAGTTCCCCTTGGCAGTACACCGGCTTTGCCTTCACAACAATTACTCCACCAATGCACCATGTTCATATTCACTCAAGTACCATCAACGCTATTTAGCCTCGATATTTATCAAAGAAAAAACGCCTCAATACCAATCACATCGATCACAGAAACACACATTTTCTCACACATTGTAAAAATTTGTAAACTGTATACGCACGCGCACCCGCACACACCGGGTGGAGCAAAAATTGCGTTCTTACAACCACAAAGCTTCGGAGCGTCGCCATATTTGTAATTACTGAACTGCATGCAAAATCCCATGTCTAAGGCGTACACATTTCATAATTTTGGACCTGTTTGCAAGTCTGCCAATTACAAATATAAAACTTCAAGATCAGAAGAACGGAATTTTTCTGCGACACCCGGAGTTTACAGTCCCATTAAACAGATTACTAATAATGTTACATAACAGGGCTTTGAGAAGTCGGGCATACTAGAATCCTGGCTTTTCTTCTAGCATTTACGTGCCCAAAAGCGGACAGTCAGTGCAACAAATTCTTGTTATTCATCTCAAAAGGTAAAATGGTTCTCATGAGATGTTCTTCCAATTCCAAGGGCAGCAATATTAACATTACGTAACAAGAATTCCGACATACTCGTTTATATTAAATGGGGTAATAAAGGACTGGCTATTTTCTGTTTTGAACAATATTCAACTGTGTCAAAGCCTTTAATTAGCGCTTTCTTCTACAAAGACCTGACCTGTAAAATCATTAATTAGCCAAACTGCACAGTACACGGTTCTGCGTGTGAAGTTGACAACTGCACTGTCGCTGAAGGAATTCCCTCCACTTTCGAACTCCAGGGTTGATCGCCGTGTATTCGACACTGAGGCCTATCGTCAGCCAGCTGTCCAACCAAATGAGCCATATTTCAATCTCATGTCCATTTAGTATTATTCTCCCATATACGACCCAGTCTAATGAAGTAATTTCTTTGTCGGAGGTTCTCTCACGAAATGTTTCACCTCTCTCCCCCCAGATACTAGCCTAAAATGCTTAATTTTCTACGCTGCCCCTAAATATCATGGACACATTGTACTAAGTCAACGGACTTATAATAATTATATAATAATAATATAATAATTATGCGAGAAATGTTGTTTATTGTACTTTTGTAGAGAATGTTCATAACTCATTCACCTTTTTTTTCACTTCAGCCCTTACTGAAGAGCAACACAAGATTACCGCAAAGATAATGATTCGTTTATATTTCAAGACACTTGAACACTTGTACAAACTGAAATCACCGTTCCAAGCGACTATTCACGTAAACATTACGATTGCTACACCCGCAGTACAGGAGCCTCTGCCACAGAAGGAACTGCACACGTCAGCTTATCATTTTACTGAAGTTCAAATTTCGATATTTTCGTACTTCCTAGATCAGGAATTAAACGGTATTACGCCACTGTTACGCCTACCTCCACGTTTTTCACGACTACCAACGGCTCACAGAATCAAAATGCATTTCAAGCAATAAATACGAAGGTCTCATGTTTAATGTAATGACGGCATAAGCCCTACCGGCTTCCTTCATTCCTCAAATTATTTCTGTCTACGATAGTTTTGAGAAACACGCTTTAATTAAATCCTAGTCCAACCCCATCTCCACTTTCATTCACATTTCCGTATTTCTAAATTCCAACTTTTTGCCCTCCAGAAAGGTAGTTTCATATTACGTACTGCCCAGTTCCCAACTACGAAATATTACACACACACACACACACAGAGGTTATATATACATATACATGCATACATATACGGTTTCTTCTTTCATTCACCCACGTTTGAAAAGCGAAACTGTGTTGTATAATGCTGTCACTTCTCGGGTCACAGACGCTATCTTACAAAGAACACCCTGCAACTCGTCATTCTACGTAGTACATGAATCCTTCCACACAATTAAGTGCTATGCAGAATACACACGATTATACACAGGCAAACGCGTCCTGTTGCTGATTCGTCCACTTATGGATAACAGAATGTTTAACATAAAACCACCTTAAAACGTTGCGCAAATACGCCGCATGATAGGCTGAACCGAAAGGCACATCCTAAGTACAGTAACAGGCAAGAACTCGGTACCTCCTTATGAAACGCATTCAATAAAATGGCTCCTCGAAACTGCTGCGACTGAAAACACAAAAACGAAATACGTGTACTCCGAAAAAAAGCACACAAAAAGAAGTGCTCCGAAATAAATACACAAAACATGTGCTCCGAAATAAATACACAAAACATGTGCTCTGAAATAAATACACAAAACATGTGCTCCGAAATAAATACACAAAACATGTGCTCCGAAACAAATACACAAAACATGTGCTCCGAAATAAATACACAAAACATGTGCTCCGAAACAAATACACAAAACATGTGCTCCGAAACAAATACAGAAAAAGGCGTTTTCCGAAACGAAGTAAACCAAAAGGTGTGCTCCGAAATAAGTACATAAGAAGGTGCTCTCCCACAGGACAGCACCAACACGTTATATTCAGACCAACAAGTTTAGTGGCCTACATTCTCTAAATAAACCCAACAGAATTAATCGCACATATGCGAGAAAAAGTGCCCCAAGACTGTGTACTCAAACCAAGACTGGCTTTTGTTTTCCAGCTGGCAGTATAATCGTTCCACGCCATTTCTCTCCTGTATCTTCCCTTTGTGCCGGTATAATATACCACCGGCTGGACGTCCTAGCAATCGTGGTCCGGTTCCCAGATTGCGTAAGAGATCTCGTCTCAAAGCGCAGACGCCAGTTCTGGGATCCACCCAGCCTCCTGCTTGTTGAACAATGGGTGAGGTTCCCTGCGGTGGTAAAGCGGCCGGAGCGTGAAGCAGGCTGCTCGTCTCCATCTATTGCCAAGGCTAAGAACAAGTGCAGCTACACCTCCACTCCCCCACATGCTTTCATGGTGTGCACGGGAACAACTTTACCTTCATTGCTACATACACTACTTCGTTTCGGGCACTTCATTATAATCTTCGGTATCTTCCCGTTATCAATTATTTACGTACATTCAGCCTTCACCCACACTTTCGTCAATGCCACTGTTCCGGTTACAGACCACACAGCATAATCAAATTACGAAACAGTCACTCTTGAGATGCAAATACCTTACGAAGAAAAACGTCGACTGGACAGAAACGTCCCCTCTGTTCGCCAGCATGATCTCTAGCCTTGTACATGGCAAACCGTAGAAGTTGCCATCCCTAATGTGTGCTAAATACCGCATTGTCCAATAAGTCATTATTCCCCCCGACGATCTGAAGCGGGCAATACAGTCGAATTACAAAATTCAGCCAAAGTAGAGGGCTTATAAGCCTATGAGTCTGACAGGCATTAATTACAATGTCATTGTTATAATCCGCGTAACACATTAGGCCTAAATACTGTTCATGTCAAAAGCAGGAGGCGTACAAATTATCCAAAAATAATCATTTGAAATTAGCGAGAATCAATAAACTGCGCCGCGCTACATGAACGCGTATAGCTGTGAGAGTGGATAAAGAATTCGGAAAATGTACGTCGCTGGCACATCTAATGTGCACGGTCGGATGGTGAAATACTTTTCCTGACTGTGGGTCTGAAAGAGCCAAAGGTCTTCAGTGACGAAGTATGGGACATCTCCCAACCAAAATTCTGGTATACCAAACTTAATTAACAAGATTAAGAGATACTATTAACTACAAAATGGGGAAGCGCGTGTCCTCGCGGAGGTAAAGTGAGGGGCTTGGAATGCACACTTCCTCTTAAGATAGCACAATTTTCATCACAGGGGTACCAATTACCACTACAGACCTGTACTTACTACAGGACACGTACATTTATCATCAGTCTCATTACCTTTGAACATCGACTGGTGTTTTTGAAAGTAACAAAGAGTAAAAAAAAACACGACATTTCGGGGACAGGATCGCTCTCCGTCTTTAGGCTAAAATACTAAGACTTAAAGTTTCTGCATTTCAGCGTTTTGTACCTACTATTTTTAAAAACACCAGAATACAGAAGTCACGAACCTTAAGATCTTGAATGTGACACCACCGCCAACATCTTACGCAATCGCAGAACATGCACACTCCAATCCCCGGAGCGGAATTCTCAACGAATGTTCGAACAGTTTTCAATGGTGCCCACTGCAAACCCCGTGTCAATATGGATCTAATTTTCCGTTGCTCACGTCACTGCACAGGATCTGCCCAAGTCCGACGCCTTTTCGAACAGTTCGCAACATGTTACGCTTTTACGGTAACGAGTTGTTAGCCCATCGCCCTACCTCTAAGCTGGAGGACCACCCCTTGTCGGATATCCGCGACTGCTTATTCAATACATTCACAACTACCCTTTACACCTGGAGGCAGTCTCCTGCGTCCCCAACGCGAGGACGCACCACATCGTGGTGACAGGAACACACCACGGATGAAACGGCTTCTGCCAAAGAATAAACTAGTGCCGTGATATATAGAGGCATACAACCACCACATAGGGATATTTTATAATCACAAGACAGCAAGCTAATGAGACACGCACTTTGCAGTTCGGTCACAGCTCTGTTGAATCACAGAACAGCCTCATCAAGCGGCTGAATCAACTTCGCCATCTGCGTAATCTGTATTACGTATTGGGCCACAACAGCCTCCTTATAAGGCTCAATTTGCACAGATACAGTCTACTGACACGCGCGTAACTATACAGCAACCATAATTCCTACGTTAATATATTCATTCTGCCATTGGTGCCGTGCGCATAAACTACCAAAGGTGATAGAAAATATCTAATGATCTTAATTTTTAATGCCACCCATTCACTGTGATTTCGATAAATAAGGATTCGTAAAGCACGAAAAATGAGTCACTCAGTACTGCAAGGTTTGCGGTAATATACCAAACTGCGGATGGCCGGTATCGAAAGTTCAGGATTCAGAAGTACTACACTTCAGCTTAAGCAGTAAAAAGGACCAACGCACTACCGGTACTTAGTGGTCCAATACCTAGGATAGAGAGACTCACACTCACCCAAGAAATTACAGTCGCTAGAAAACACATGATACACAAATATTCAAACGCCCCTAAAATCTTTGACTCTCCGTTTCGTTCCGTCCCCTTTATCTGCCGGTTGCTTCTGAACTCAAAAGTTGCCTCACCGTACAACACAACCACTACTCAAAGAGTCTACACCACAACAAAGCTAAGCACTGGTCATGACTGTGGGTCATTTCAACTGAGATACTCACAATTCCCATAATTCCCTTCTCTAATTCAACTGGAATGCTACCTTCCGTCCTCAAAGTGACTTCCCTGATCTATTACTACCAAAAATCCGTATTCATACTGTCTGTAGAGGCCAATCCAATATCCTTCGTTTGCTTAATCTGTCATTACTCAACCTTACAACAAAAGTGGCCGAGATGGTGCATTCTGCACAAACAGGCTGCGGGCTGGACAAAGCTTCCGGACAGGCTCTCAGGTACCCCTGGCCTCTATCAAATGTGTACCGGGGTACGCTCCCTTGAGGGGCGGGTAGCTGATCACTCACCTTACCTGATGCCAGTGAAGCTACACCTCCATTCCCCCAATGCCACCATGGCGTTTACAGGGACAACTTTACCATAGCAAAATAACATTTTGCATCACCACAAACTGCTCGAATAATCCAGCAATATCTTTTCCACCCCTGAAACTCTTATAATATATGAAATCGATATGATTCGCTCTCCCCTCCAACCACCCCACACCGTTCCTTCGCTCCAAGAGAACTAATTAATCGGCGGAGGAAGGTGAAAGGGCCCCATCCATCCTTAACAAAAACTATCAGCATTTCTCCAATTGGAACAAGAGCACGCCTAACTTCTTAATTAAGCAAAGTATCACATAAAAACCAGCACTACAACGTTGTGGGGTTGATCATATATACTCATCATTTACAGCACTCCAGAGACGATAAGACGGCGTTTTGCCACAAACAGTAGTATTACAACAACTAGCCCAGCTCAGCTACAATTTACAACTTCTATACCATACTGGCAGCCGATCCCAGTCGCCGCGCGGTCTAAGGTGTGGGTGTACTGCCTGCCCGCTTGCTGGTATTGTGGGTTCGAATCCCGCCGGAGGCATGAATGTCTGTCTCTTGTGAGTGATGTGTGTTGTCAGGTAGAGGTCTCTGCGTCGGACTGGTCACTCGTTCAGAGGAGTCCTACAGCCTGTGGTGTGTCTGAGTGTGATCGTGAAGCCTCGATAATGACGAGGTCCTGGCCCACTAGGGGCTGTTGCGCCATGGAGGAGAAAAAAGCAAAATGCCATAGTGGGATGCATAAATTATGGCAGATGAGTCAATGATTCTAGCGCCGACAGTTGTTTCTACAGAACTTGGCTCTGAACGCGACAGTCTCATGTTCGACAGCGCGTTCCTGCAAAACGGGAATGCCGTAAAACAGGCTTATAAGGCTGTCACACGCTGGAGATAATGAAACATTTCATAAACATCAAGTTTATAGTTAATCAGTGCAAAAGGCCGTGCATTGGCTCAGGCGGTTAGTCGCCGGCCTCCCACCGCGGAGGCCCGGGTTCGATCCCGGGTCAGTCCATGTGGGATTCGTGGTGGACAAAATGGCACTGGGACAGGTTTTCCCCCCGACTACTTCGGTGTTCCCTGTCAATATCATTCCACTGGTGCTCCATTACTAGGAAAAGGACAAAAAAATAATAATCATCACCGTCATCTTCATCACAGGGTTGCCCAATAAGCCTCAAGGCTGCGGTGCGTCCGTAGCGTCTGCTGCGGGGCCCTTCATCAATAAAAATAATCAGTGCAAAAATGGCGCGTTCATCTGAGTCTAAGGTCCTCTGTAACATTTCACAACACGCTGCCTTTTTTCTTTCTTATAGTACAGAGCTCTTGGCCCCCGCCCAATCGAGCTGGACGACAACCACGTGTCGGCTGTCCGCGCCCGCTTGTTACAAGTAGTCACGACGACCCTCCATACTTAGCCGCCTTGTCCCCCATCTGCAACGTAAGGACGTGCCCTGCCGTGGTGTTAAGGGGCCCATTCGACATCCAAATCTTTTCCTTCTCCGTCTATCAGCAAACGTATAGAGCCTGAAGCACAGAAGATGGCCCAGAAATCTGTTAACCATATGTTAAAGCACACTTTACTAACCGGTTGAATGACTCTGTATACACGCCTATAATGCTGCACCTTGTTTACATTAAAGTTGCTGTTCCAGCTAACCGGAAGGACACAGAATGAGGATATTAGGATGCGGACACAGTGGAAGGGACCAGACCACTGACACTGACCAGACAGATCAGTACTCAAAGCCACTCAGAAGACCCAAGACAAATAGTCGCTAGAAGTCTAGCGTCGCATTCCTGCAAACACGAATGTACAAGCAACATTTCATTACAGTCTCCAAAGAAGGCTGCAGTAACATACCGACACACATACACAGCCGTTAACAAAAAATCATACTTATTCAGACCCTTCTGTTACAAGATGTACCTTGTGCGCAATACCCGCACAGCGCTCTTCATGTTAAAAATTCACAAACTACGTCGGTTCCCTTACTGGGACATTTCAGCGGCACAGTTACGTGCAACAGGGCCAGTCCGCATTGTCACTCTAAGCACTATCAGAACTGGAATTTTAAATAGAGAAAACATCACTTGGAAGACCCAGATGGATCTCAAAGAAGTGAGACCAGGGGCATGGACCGAAATGACCTGCCTCAGGAGAGGGACAGGTGGCGGGCTCTCGTAAATTCAGTAATGAACCTTCAGGTTCCACAAAATGCAAGGAATTTTTTCACTAGCCCACGATTTGTTAGCTTCTCAAGAACGACTGCTCCATGTAGTTAGTTACATTCCACAGATCCACTAAAGTACAGGAACGTATAACAGGCTTATATCAGACTATATGACTACTGTATGTGCCGGGATAGCTCAGTCGGTATATCGGCTCGCTATGGGCTGTACAGTCCGGGAATCGAATCCCGTTCAGGGCGAGATTTTCCGCGCCCGTCAATACCGGCCCTGGGACCCACCAAGCCTCTTACACAATGGGTAGCGGGTATGTTTCCCGGAGGTATAGCGGCCGGGGCGTGATGTTGACCACCCTCCTCCACCTAGCGCCGAGGCCAAAGAAAAAGTAAAGCTATACCACTACTCCCCATCTGGGCCTTCACGGCCTGTTCTAGGGTGAACTTCACCTTTATCTGACTTGTATACGTACGTTATATTATAAACTTTCAGGCCACGCTGTTGATTACATCGTCCACCGTTCTATTATCGTAACCTATATTCATGTTTTTATCGCTAGTAGCAAACGTCACGAAGTTTGTTTTGTCTATGCTTCATGAATTTCTTTGCTATAAACCATCTGCTGAACAAAGCAAAGGTATCATTAATGCAGTTCTGAAAACGGTCGCTTTCAGGGTGATACAGGTAGCATCAGGGAAGGCGCCTGTACTGTGAACAGCGCAGGGCACATTTATGTACTTGTGTAAGAGCTACTAATCAAATCGGCAATATTCTACACTATTATCGTTGTAAATATATAACGTAGCAAATCTGTTATCAACAATAAAATAATAATAAATTTAGAACTGTGCAGTAAATCCATGACCATATCACCGTTAAAAATGTGTGTGATTAGTAACAGGCTACGACGTGATACCAGGTAATTCTTTACAATTTCTGGCGTTAGCAGCTGCGTCAGGTGGTAGAATGCGAGTAAACCAAACGTTTCGAAAACCAGCTCTGTTCTCGCGATCTGGGAACTTAGCTTTATATTAGATATGTATCATTCTTTACAGCCTCATAAACCAAATGTAAATTATAATATGAAAATATGATACGCGGAGATAAATGAAATTGCAAGTAAGGAATTCAGACCCACGCGTATGTAACTTGACTAGCCTCAGTGCTACAAAAATATGAACTAGTTCCACTAACACCCGAATACGGTTGATTTGACACGGAGTGACCCAGACTTCAACTATCGCGACAAGGTTTTAGCGACAAATTAACACAAAAAGAGAGTCCCTCTATACTCGAGAGTCCCTCTATACTCAACGCAGGCGGCAATACACTCGCTCCAATGGCTACCGCCGGTTCCTAAATTAATGAGGTATCAGCTGAGAGGGTAGATGGATTCGATACATGGGTCCAGGCTACAAGCGCAAAATGCAGGCTTCATGGGCACTTACTGTGATGAAAACAAGGGGTAACTACCATTCCCCTCCATTATCAGTCACCCGCAATAATCACAACCTTATTAGTAACAGCAGTCTTCCAGAACAGGACGTGAGTACTGCATTTAATGCATTACAGAAGCTATTATTTTACCTCGGTGTGAAGGAATACGAGGAAGGACAAACGCGATATGAAAACTTTTCAGAGAAAATTCGTGCGTGATGACCGACTGTCTGAAGTTCGACCGTGAATATGTAGGAATGACATCGCTGTACGCGACGTTGATACCAAAACACGGCACTCTTATTTGCATACACGTTTACATAAGGTTCAGCACACAAGGATAAAAAACGGTCGAAATAAATTACAGTTTTAAAAACTCCTGTACATTTTTCTTACATTCAACTCTATTCCACACCTGCCAACTGTCACAGTTTTCCTTCCCAATTCTTCACCCGCCTGTTCCAAATTTGTGGCCGTTGAAGTTGGAACGGCTGAAGTTCATTACGAACACAGACATGAAAAATAATATTTAACTGTCTTTCGGAAGAGTTTCATAACACAGAATGCTATCTGAATGCGTCTCTTCTTTCGTTGTAAAATATGGTGTAACACATTAAAACTTACACGGCAAGCTGTGCTTTGCTGTATATTCTTAAGACAGCCTTTTACGTACACTCGCAAAGTAGCTCACCATACGCGCGTGTAGCTAGCATACGTCGCATTACGCTCTTCTTTCACATCCCGCTATGAAGCTGTACTGGTCGGACCGGATCACACTGCGCTACAAGCCGGAAGGTCGCGGGTTCGACTCCCGATAGGCTCACTGAAATTTCAGTGACTTAATCCTTCCTGCCGCACTATGGCCCTGAGTTCGAAACTAACAGAAATGAGTAGTAGGGGTATCTCCTGAGGGGCAAAAGCGGCCGGTGCGTAGGGCCAACCTTGCCACATTCATGTGCCGATTGTCTAGAAATGCTGAGAGACTCAACCTCCTGCAGCCGTAACGACCTCAGCACGTCTGTACAGGGGTTGCTTTACCTTGACCTTTTAGCACGCCAGATCACTACTTTCACTTGAGCACTGCTGACTAAGCAATGGGTTAATAATTAACCCAGTAACTTGTCTACCTTCCGGAACCAACCAGCACCACAGCAACCTTCTTTGAGTAACCTGCACATACAGACAGACAGATATTGATCCGGTCGCATCAAGGAGTTAAGTTTCTGCTGAGACCCTAAGAGATTTTAAGTACTCATGGCGGTGACTATCAAGATCAGCGTAGTGTGCATGACGCCGTGTAGTCTGGTAGATATACACCGAAGCTTCAGATGAACCAGGTGCCCGCATCATCAAGGTAGATGATTTTCTGTTGGACGCAACACGTTCCTATGAAACGTCGGCCTATATCTTAGGGAGCTGCATCCGACCTTATTCAAAGAAGCGCGCCTCCACCGTTTCAGTTCACTAAAATTTTCGTACCCCATTTCACCAAGTGCTGTAACCTCCACGTACACAAAATCGTGCCCTGTAATCCGATTTTTCAAAACCCACACTGTTACGGTTTAGCACCCCTTGATTATAATACTTCCCCCGCCCAACCCCCTCCGGCAGTAAGGTAGAAGCAAAGTTGTCATCAAACCTCGCCTAACTCCACGCAAATGTTGTCAGAGACAGGGCAGCCGAGAGAGGGTTCGGGCCCCGGTGAATAAATTTTTTCACCCCCCCCCCCCAAGAAGGGTGGACGGGCTAAAGAAACCCTTCACGCTAAATCGGGAAGACTGTCAGTCAGTTCCAGAGTGACTTGGGTTTGGTCTGAAAGGGTTAATTTGTACAATCGACAAATAATTACAGTACCGAGAAAGACAAAAACACATGCAACTTAAGTCGGGCCCCGGGTCCCCTTCCAGACCGTCGGGCCCATGCTAATTTGTACAGGCTTCCCCTCTCGTCGGCACTGGTCAAGAATATATATAAACTGAGAGGAATCAAATGGTCTGCTTCACACTTCAGCCGCTTCATCCACGAGGAAGGAGTCCCAGTAACCACTGACTAGACTGCAAATGCAAATGAACTAACGGCGCCCTTGCTCTAACACAAGTCAGTTCGCTGACAGTTCTTCTTGCGCCTCTGGAAGTGTTCCTCCTCGGCGGTCTTCCATTAACTGCAAGTTTCTCTCACAGACGTATACAACGGCATGTATCTTGTATTATGAAGGTGGATGTGATGAAACCGCAACTTCTCGAACTATCCAAGCTGTCTGCTTCCGTCTGATCAGATTTCGCCAGGACACTTACTTGCTACACGAGTATTAATTACGATGAGGTTGCTCTTAGTGTTAATTCCGTTAAACAACAGTAGGAGCAGCAGCAGCATTCCAAGAACGGCGGATGATAAGGGGATCTTGTCCCGAAGACCCGCTTCTCCCTCACCACACACTGCCGTGCTTGAGACGAGGAATTAGTTTACTTGGAATCCTGTTTGCGGTCGCAGACAAGCCGTTCTGGATACAGTGTAAGTCAGCCAAAGGGAAAGTTCTGTACATAATTTCACTGCAGTATTCATGCTCCCTCATCAGTAAGTGTGACGTTTATACGTCACGAATACAAACTGTTAGGCACATCACAATCTGTGTTCTAACTACAATGGTGCCACCACGCCATCACCACTCGTATTTGTAACACGCGATAAAGACTGCTTAGATATGGGACATTTATAAATTCGGGGGAGGAGACGCTTCTAATCTGCTAACACACGAACACGCAACAATCGTAGAGCGTTTGAAAAGAAGCGCATCCTACAAATATCTGTACGAAGTTAATCAATGAAAAGTCGGAAAGTTTACTTCAACTTTGGTGCATATGTTTAACAAATGCGTTCTTTGTAGAATCGCTGCGCATTTACACCAGATATTGTAAAATACACTACTACAAAATCTGTGATACCACAGACATCACACAGCACAAGGCCATATCCTTCGTCAAAAAGTCACAAAGACATGGATACTGTGCTGTGACGGTGGCATATCTCAGAGCCGGTTACGTAAACATGCATTACGTACACGTTCGATTTCAGGCTCATGCAAGTATGGAGTACACTGGGCAACCAACATGAAGCAGGGTTCCTCTTCAAAGGCTAGTAGTTGCTCAACTAGTCAACAAATTCCTCGCTTTTTTTTATTAATCAAGTGTTTGTTACAGTGTTTAGAATGCCTCGCCCTGAGGAAAAGGAAAGCAGTCCGGACCGTACGCACATCATATTTTACACTCAGTGTTGAATAAACAGCGACTGTTCACCGTCGAGTACAACCAACATGTTTGCCGCAGTTTTTCGCATTATGTCTAACATGTTTTGAACCTTTCGGCTCATCATCGGGGGCGACTTCAAGGTTCTATTGAGGTTTCCTCAACACATTTTCTTAATTTATACGATAGCACTTACTTGTGTCATGGTGTCGGCTTACAGTAGCCGCGTGTGTTGTTACAGTGAGACACACTAACAGAAACCAAAAGACGCCCCTGGCACGGAACCGAAAGGTTCGCAACATGCCAGGCGTTATTTCAGGAAAAAAAAAAACTCCTGCAGATGCAGCTGTTACATTAGACGACGAACAGCGTATACTAACTCCACTGTAATACTATCTACCCACTGAGGCTTCGTTCTTCAAAAGATTCTCTTTACTTCAAGTTTTCCACAAAAATTGTAAGCATTTTTGTTATCTCCCACGCCTTGTCCATTTCGTTCACTCGTATTTGATTTTCCTAACGTTTTACGAGCAGTACAAGGCTTGAAGTTCATAACCGTACGGCGTCACACTACGCCTGTACGATCCTAATTTAAATCTCCCATATGTTCAAATGAAATCGACCATACCCTCGGCGTGGAACACATGAACGAACCTCACAGCCATTCGTTTATTTTATCACTTCATGCAAAGGAACCATACAGCTACAAAAGAGAATCTACTACGTAAATGAATGGGAAGACCTCCTAATTACATAGTCTATGCACCAGGAGCCACAAAAATATACCGGGCTTTTAACAAATGCTTCGGCGCACGTACAACGTCTGGTCTCTTTGTGACGAACAGAAAACCTACACTTTCTCATCCAGTCAATATTTTTTACTTACGTTCTCTTTATACTGCGGCGTTTTAGTGTTGTGTTGGGCAAATGACCGACACCTAACCCGAGGCAGGACTACGGCACAGGGCTAACTAAACTAACTAACTCCATGGAGCAGAGGCCTTCTTGAGAAGCTAACAGTTTATCAGCTAGTCAAGAAATTCCCCGCATTTTATGGAACCCGAAGGTTCATTACCGCATTCACAAGAGCCCGCCACCTGTCCCTATCCTGAGCCAGATCAATCCAGTTCATGTCCTCCCATCCCACTTCCCGAATGTCCATCTTAATATTATCCTCCCATCTACGCCTGGGTCTCCCAAGTGGTCGCCTTCCCTCGGGTCTCCCCACCAAAATCCGGTATGCACCTCTCTCCTCCCCCATACGTGCCACATGCCCCGCCCATCTCAGGGCTAGATAAATACATTCTAAAATTGGGAAAACATCACGCAGTACTTGTGCGCAGAATTAAACTCATCAAATATTAGAACATTTTTCTGCAAAGGTGTGTTGTTAGCATCCAGCGGTATCCAAGCACAAATTCGTTCGTCACAGATTAACATTTCACACCGGATGTTGAAAAATATACAAAGGGATAGAAACAAGACGGAACCCATTTTAACTTTCAACTGTTGACTTTCAAAATTACAATTGTTATTGTAATAGCGAGTACTAGAACTTTCAGAGAAGAACAGTTACACAAAATCAACACACCAGGTATCGACTAGGATGGAACCCTGTAGTTTCGAAATTTCTCCATGAAGGTATTTTTTAGCTTTAAGCCATGTTTAAATAACACTAAAGTGTGAAGTCTTGTGGAATGTCACGGCGTGTCACTTGGTAAATATTTAAGGTCGTTTCGAAGAGCGTAGCACCTCCATCTTTAGGGTCAAGTAGTAAAAGAAAATTCGCAAGGAAGATACTTTCTTCAAAAATGCATCACTTTAAGAGCCGTAAGTTGTCAATGTTAAGTCCACTTCTTCTCCACACCCGGGCCCCCCCCCCCCCCACAACCCCAAAACACAAACACTTTGCGTATCCTAACTCTCGGTATTTACTAAGCCTATGTTCAACATGGAAGCCACGCTGAAATATTTTAACAAAAATGTTACGCTTAAAAACATAACAGAATTTTCACACATAAGCCCACTGAATAATGCTTTACTACAATTCGGTAGAAGAAAGTGTGAACAACGTAGACTTAAAACCACTTATACTGACATTAGCGCAATTACATGCACATAGCACAAATCCGACAACATTGTAGGCCGGTATGCATCGCTGCAGAGCGCCTATTAAATTCTCCCTCCCCGTGTATCGCTGTCTGTCCCTTTGTAGGCTAATAACTCGCGAACCAGTGAACGGATATTCAAGAAATTTGATAATGCAGGTTTTTACAAAAAAAAAGGCCCAGTTATTTCAGTTTAAATTTAGATGCTACACTTGTAACGGGCATTTCACTTGAAGACCTACACGCGTTTCTACTCGCATCTCACGCGTAACAGGCTAAATTTCTGTCGCAGCGCCATGTTTCAAACAATGGGTGGGGGAGAATGAAACACATTTTGTATCTACCGTATTTTTCCCCGTTAAGTCTTACGGTTTCGAGATAATTAAACGTATAGCACGATTAATTCCACAATGTCTCGAGATTCAGGCGCAGGTAGAGAGCCTAGGCTAGTATCACAAGCTGGGACAGCGCGCGAAGTCCTGTGCGCGTAGATCAGTGGGTGTCTGCAATCGAAGTGGTGGAGGTGCCAGTACCCGTCTGCTTACGTAGTAGCTGCAGCCATATGACTGAGGGAGGAGGGCCGTCAAGTTTGTGACACACGCTGAAGACTGCCATGCAAAATGACGCGGACTTTGTGGGTGTAATCCTGGTATAATCTGTTCATATATTTCCAAACTTGTAGGATAAGGAACAGTGAACAACTGTCTTAAGCGGACTCACCCACCGTGCCAAGTGGAAAACAAACATGTCTTGAGTTGAAATCTGATTTCCTTTAACTTTTAAAATAATGCTTTGAAGTATAACCTAAATTAAACGAAGCACTCCGCGCGCACACACATGCTGCACGTAATTTTCTCAAAGTGAACAAATTTTACACCAGTTTAGTTTTGGTCACAGGCCTACGTGTTCATTAAACAAGGAACTCCGGGAAGAGCTAACAGCGCCCACATTCCTAAAGAAATACACACCTCCTGCCTCCTACGTTTATCATCCTATACTTCACTGTCATCTTCTTTGCACCTGTCCGTTTCTCGTACAGTCTCGCCACCCAAATCGGATCACAGATGTCTGTCGTTCTGTAATACGTGCTATAAATGAAGCCACCATATTATCACTCGAAAGACAACGAAAAAATGCAAGATTCAGATGAAGGGATATTAATATTGATTGTACCGGCCGTTATTTTGAGTACTGCCAACAACAATTTCCAAGTAAACCCTGCCTTTACTTAGACACTGTCCTGGAGCTATAAAACTCGGAACTCTGTTCACCTAACTGTAGTGCTGCAAAACTTGTAAAGCTAGCGGTTATGGACGTACCGCAATACGTATTACAGTGTAGCACGAAGTGGGCAGCATTTTTGTTCGAGAACATTTGATGTGAGGTTGCGGGATGAAGAACACGTCGTAAAGCGCACGGTGCGTTCCACAGACAAGATGCTAGTGCCGAGGGGCAGATCACTTGCACCTTACAGCTTACAACCATGAGCACAGACGCGATCTGAGATACACATGCACTACAATGGAACCTACGTGTACAGTCTCTGGGCTAAAACACTGAATCCCTATCCCGCTCTTCTCCTAAGTCACTTAAAATATGCTGCAGTTCTACCGATATAGTGAAACTGCCCGTGCAAGACAACCTTACAAATACGTATCTCACATCACCATTGTTCTATCAGAATAAGAAAGCGGAGGATAACCCTCAGAAAGACCGGGAACACAGAAAGTTAAACACATACTTTTTATTATACATCAATAAAGTGAGACTTCATTACACACATGTTTGTGAAAACGTTTCCTTAAAATGGCACCCTTCCTCGTGATGGCGACAGACAGAACTGTGGCAGGCAAAACGTGAAGAAGACACAGGGTGCAAAGCGAAGCCAATTACAGGGCGTCCGCCAGGATAATCACGTCGGCACACAATACCGGTGCGCGTGTCTCCGACAAGTGTCAGATTGATTCTTCACACTGTGGAATTTCATCTGTATGGGCCATGCGTAATGCAAAGATCGAGTGACAGCGACAAGTCGCTTAGAATTCTCCGGATCTAATTACACGTCACCGAACGCAATGAACCGATTTTCACCCTTACAGATCCGTAAAAAGACAGTACGGTAAGTACTGCGCCGCAGGCAGCGCATGGCAATTTTGCGAAAGAGCTCTGAATTCAGGTGTGCGGTATGCACAAGTAACTTAATGCTCAGGAATTACTGGTCCGTGCAGGTTCAAGAACGAAAATAAAGAATTCACTCACAAACACGTGCAATATCACAAAACATCGCGCAGTTAAGTGACGAATGAGTTTCAAGGACATTTGAGGAAATAAATGTGTGGGGAAGGACACGATATGGACACCTTTGAAGAAAACGACTTAGTTGCTTGCGAAATCTCTCTCATCATTAGGTATACATACGTTCGCTTGGTTTCGTATGTTTAATGAATGCAGCTTAATCTGCCACACAAACCGTCAGTCGTCTCAGGAACATCCTGCATATTCCTGTTGATCAACGTCCACTCGCCTTGAAAATACACATTCTCGTTGACCAAGAGTCACCTACACCGCACTCACGTTCACAATGAAGGCTAAAAAAACTGTCATTCAACTGTACCGAAATAACGAAATCGCTTATACTACATGCCTGCCATGTGAATAACCATTTCCGTCGACTAATTTTCTATTGTTTACCACCGTGACGGCCGCAGGGTGATTGTCTGATGCATTATACGCTTGCAAAGAAACGAAACAGCGATAAGGTTATAAAGAAACGAACAGCAGATAACTTTGGAGCTGTAATACCGACTGTGGTCGCCCAACAACCAGACAGGCAACAGAGGGAAGGAGGCAACTGAACGAAACATTTTATACAACAGAGTAAGACTGGCGGAGTTGACAAATACAGTAGGAGGAACGCAGTCCTGACCTGCTTTAAAAATACTATTCAAACATTTGGCAGTAAGGGTGTGAGGATATCAGCTAACAGTTTCAGAGTACGAGGGTCCTGGGCCCAGAATCAAACACGGGACCTCCCGAATGCAAAGAACTGCTAACCATTCACCAACAAGGTTAGGTTATCTGTCGTACAATACACGCACTATAGAGCTACAAAATCACACAGATCAAATTCAGCAACACAGTAGCACCTCACAAACACTGTACTTCATAACAGTGGGTACAAATTTTCTACGGATGCAGAAACTTTGTTTCATCCTCTGAAGGAACCTAAATAATGGAATGAGTTTTTGTGGCTACTGAAGAATTGTGCTGGAAGAAAGGGAGTGTTCACTGGGTTCATGTGGCTCGGGACAGGGGCAAGTGGTAGGCCTCATTAATTCAGAAACTTTGTAGACAACCTGAATGAATATTAACATCTCAAGATGGAATCCGCTCCGTGTAGTTAGGTTACCACACAACTTATTTTACAGTGAAAGGGCTGTCAGCATTGCGAACTAAATTAAAACAGAATAAACAAATAAGGGAATCAAGTTTATCTCCCAATGCCAGTGCTGTTAAGCAGGCACCTACAATGTCGCTGAAACATGCAGTTATGTACATATTACAGTCTGAATCTCATCTGACAGCACAAAGCAAAAATAACGACCCCACTGGCGAGCTCTCAGGCGGGACTGACAGCACCGAGGTAAAAAGGTGCTTGGCCGTGGAAGGAAGGAAGGAACTCTGCTATACTGCTCAAGCAGGTGCAGGCAGCCCTGCTTTTGCTCAGCGTGCATTCACCTCCACTGCAGCCGGCACAATGGACAGGTCTGCTTGAATGGTAATTGCTAAGCCAACTGTCAGCGATATTCAGACCTGTTTCAAGCGTTACTGTGACCCAGGATAACTGAGCTAACCGACCAAGCTACTCACCGGCAGAGGCACGGAGGAGCACCCAGTGTCGTAGAAGCACAGATGACTACACCGTTGCTGGAGTGGGGGGATGGGGGGGGGGGGGCACTAACTCCCTATCTAGTGCAGAAATGATACATACATCTTTATGGAGTCGCGCTTCGACACACAGACAACTGACTCCGTGTGCTGTATTCAATAAAATTTGATGTTGCCACAAGGAAGTATGATCGCGCGGAGGTACAGCCCTACGCTTTCTGACCTCGGCACTAAATGACGGAGAAGCTGGCCTCACGCCCCAACTCCTTACTTCCCGGTAACCACTGGATAAGACATAACTGTTTCCAGAAGTAGGCTGGCCGTGGTAGGTGAGAGAAAAATCCGTTCCTGCCAGGAACCGAACCCTGGTTAGGTCCTTGAACATTCACTTTACTAAGCCATCCGGCTTGTGTGTAATTACTACTACGGATATCCAATATAGTGCACCCTGTCACATGACAGCAAAGACTGGTGTTGTTAGCGGTGGGTGTCCATCCGGGATAACATGTTACTACAGCAACGACGCTGCGGGATGGACGATGCCGTCGTGCGATTCCCGACAGTGGCAAGACATTTTTCTCTTCTACAAAACGTCCAGACAGATCTGGGGTCTACCCAGCCTCCCAGACAATGGGTACCGGGGCAAAGGGACCGGAGGTGCAGTTCACCAATCTCTCCATTTCCTGTCGAGGTTACAAATGAGTGCAGCTGCACCTCCACTTCGCCCATACGCCTCCGTGGCGTGCCCAGGGACAACTGTACTTTCACATTCAGTTTAAGACTGTCCTGTCGGAATGATAACGAACGGCATGAACTAAGGGACGACGGCAACAACTTCTGGGAACTAGACCTGCCTTTAAACCCAGCGTCTTCAAACCAGGGGCCCACATTCGCTGCATCACAAAAAAAAGTGCAAAATGAATACCGGGTTGGCAACTGGGCACATGCTGAATGCATTGCAAACGCGTTACTGCTGTGGTGACCTAACAAAACAAGCACATACGTAAGTTACTTTCTTTGTTATCAGTCTCGTCCTAGCCATATCGAAAAATTTTTCAAGTCCTCGATTCTAATGAGGTCTGCATTTTGTCACATACCAGACTGCTGTACGAACAGCCGTTATTCAGTTCCTTTGACAACGTTTAGTCAAACATCACAATACCAAGTCACCAAATTCAATTAAATGGTTTCGGAGGTGAAACGTGCGGATAGCCGATAGATGGATTACAGTATTCCCATTACGAATGAAAAGATTGCGTCCAAACTATCCCAATGCACGAGTTTCTACGTTTGATCCCGTATCAGCTACAGGGCCCACTCGCAGCCCGGACGTATCCTTTGTTAGGTCCCCCAATGTTGCAGCAAAAATCCCCGAAGTCCTATATAGCTTCAAAATCGATTCTGACAATAATGCAATACTGTTTGAGGACACAAAGTTGCTTAAAGGCCTGTGTATTGCACGGCACAATAACCTCAGGTTTTGACAAACTCGCCGCCAGCAATACAACAGTACATCTTCAATCAGCGGCCAACCGAAAGTCATAAACTAAACACACAGACGCATTATTTGTCTGCAAAACTGTGTGCGAGTGTGTGAGCCTTCGGCGGTTATAATGCAGCAATTGCGCGAGCCGTATAAAAGTAACGGGTATCGAGCAGCAGTCTGTGTCCGACCGCACGTTTAAGGGCAGTAACTACTCACACGGCTTTGTTTACATCTAGTATTGCGCACCACACGACAAAATGTATAACGCCAAGATCAGACGACGGAAGTCATACATGTGTATCCATACATACACATGCAGTACCACAGGGCTTTCTTTAAAAATAAGCGTACTTCCAGGCGGGCTCTTCTTGACAATTTAACAGTCCGTCCCTCAGCCAGAGAAGTAAAATACCCCGTCTACTATGAAAACCAACGCTTCACTACTGTGTTCACAACAGTCCTATCCTCAGCCAGATTAATCAAATCCAACGGATATCCAGTAACTACAAGATACATTAACATTAACATTCCATCTATATCTACGGGCACTGACGGATTTTCGGACCAAAATTTAACACGCATTTCTCACCTACTACAAGGGTACTGTTGTCCTACCCACTCCACCCTCCTCGAGTCTGTCACCTTCGTGAACAGCACGAATTATAACGCTCCCCACTATGATAGTTTCTCCTGCTGCTTCCTTTACATGACGTCCACACATTCTCCTCAGCGCACTTGCCCCAAGCACCCTCCGCATCTGAGCTTATCACAGGATAAGAGACATGTTTTGCACCCATTCAACATATAAAATGAGGTGACAGGCACGTGAGTCTGAACCGAACGGTAGTCGGCATTGCCCGAATTTAATCTACAGGGAGAGGTGAGAATGTTTCTTGGTGCGGGGTTATACTGTGACGCTGTTAATAAGTCAGAATAGAGAAAGTCGATAGCAGGGAATTCGGGAGGATTTGGAAGAAAACGGCACTATCGTGGCATCGGTCTGGAAGGACGAATGAAAACCAAGAAAAATATCCCCGGAGTCACGGCCGACATCTGCACTGCACGCCTAGAAATTTACATCTGCACCTGGAATTACTTTCGACACACTACATTCACTCTCTAATAATGTGAAATATGTTGCAGTAATCATTGGTTTATTTATAAAGTAAATCGGGCTGAAATAAGTGGTTCAATACATCAGCTACAGCAGCCGCACACACCGTACTCTAAAACAGGGGTACATAAATCCGGGACGCCAGGTCGCCGTGGCCACCAAATTTCTGGGGCCTAGAATTTTAAGGTGAATCACACTTTTTAAAAATTTATTCGCCCCTGCTCTAAAAAGGCTTATTTCACATGGCTAGTTAGCCAAAACGAAGACTTTTTTTTCTTTGGATACGAAACAAAATTAACCGATTTGCGCTTGGCAGTAGATGTTACGTTAAAAAAAGGCATTTCTCAGCGATAAGAACGAAATACACAATCCACCACATGGTCGGTTACATCTAAACCGGTAAATCGAACGAGAAGATACATTAATAAATGTTCAAGAATCACCTTTTGTTCAGACGCCCTGCGCATACGAATTCCATCGATGTTAACACACACACACACAGGGCTGCAATAATAACTGTAACTCCAATGCCGCAATGCAGTTTTCTTCACTTACACATGCTAAGCCACATTTACAGTGACATACAATGCCTTGCTTGTCTGCGATATAATGCATCGAATTTCACCATTCCATTGAACGAGACAGAAACGTGGGTGGGTTTATACACAAAAGGTAAAAATCTGTAACTCTGCTCAGTCAACACGCATTCACATTCAACTAGGCAGCCTAGCATACACCCATAATAAATGAATCACAGTACCAGAAAATACGGCAAATCCTCGTCACCCGCCAAGGCTATGTTCCTACAAGTCAACAGGGTTGTCAAAAATGCGGTAGGCGACTGAAGGCCTTGTGCAAAACTGGTGAGTAGGAAAGGCGCACCTGCTGTGAACTCACAAAAGCATACTCAAGTTGTCTGTTAATTCGCTGCACACAAACATATGTAGAGCCTGGACGCAATGTTATGGCACTGCACAAACGAACCATTTTAGTCTATCCACTTGGTATCGTCCGCAGGCGGTACTAGAGGGGTGTCGGGTTAATTGGTTAGAAGCCGTTGCAGGGTGGAGATCGTTCCGTGTTGCCAGCTATTAGCCGAACAAATTAGTCCTGCACGGTAGCCCTCTGTAAAATAGGAAACCATGAAGATGGTTGTGCAATACTTCCGTTATCGTCGGACTCCGACGGAAGAAATCACATGAGAACGTAAGAAGACAAACGTGTGTTTTTAGAAAGAGAGGCGACACGCTGCACTGACATTCTCTGCCCCTCAACTGCCCGCCCTTCCACTCACACTGGTCTCCTATGATAAGCTGCTCGCGCATCGGAGTGCCATAACTTTGCGAGTTTGCTATAATAATTGGCTTAAAAACGCTTTAGGCATGAAATATAAGAAAGGGTCACGAAACGAGAGAACGCAAGAGTAACTGGGAAGCAAGCAAATTGGTGTCGAATGTAATTACAGCCTTGTCCTCAGCACAGTGATCTTTTGGTGTACAATTCACAGACTTTTTGACTGTGTACCCATTAAATATCGCAGATACACAATACACAAAGTACAGCACCACTGTCGGCACAGCACGGCACAACTGAAAAACAATGGATACGAGTCCACGGTATGCGAGGGACTGCTGTATGCATTTCAGATCTCCTTCATGCCGTATACAGCCGTAATTGTATTCCCAGATTTAACAAACGTACTCTGCATAAAATTAACATCCCTAAGCAATGGGCTACACGGCACACATTAAAGACGGTATCGGAAAAAATAATGCAACAAAGATGTCACATGGAAGAGGGAAACACAGAAAGGAACAGAAGACTTACACAGTGCGCAATACCTGCAACTATTATGCGCCATGATCTCTGATATTTGAAAAGGAAGACAAGGGCTGAAGTCGGCAGATAAGAATTTCTGCATGTTTCCGCCTGTGAATAACTGTATAGCACATGACGCAGAGAAATAATGCGAACAAAGGAAAACATTTTGCAGAACGGGGCATAGAATGGACACAAGGAAAGAATGGACGAACACAGACGTTAAAAAGTTCGAATTCATTGGACTCCAACTGGCAAACGTTTGAGTGGGTGTCCACAAACACAACAGCAGAGGTGGCCTTGTGCACAGCGATAAAAGGGACCACATTTATCGACATTTAGGGAGGTACGGAAATGGGAGGAGTAAGAAAATGCAGGATTCCCACGAGGAAAAACCAGGAGAGCTACAGTAAAACTTGAAAACCCGTTTCAGCTTTTACAGTGTGGAATGTACCAATCATAATCGCGAACAGTAATTAGATGTTCCGCAACACAGTAATGCAAACAGCATATGCGTAAGACACAACAAAATAAGGCACAATGACCTAAGTTAAAAGGGTTCTTTCAAAAGCAATATACAACGATGGTTGTATGTATGCAATTTCCGCAAAACAGAACTCCTATATTACCGGACAAAACCTAGTAAGATACCGACCTTTTTTCCCCACAAACAGCACCCACCTTCTTTCCCCACAAACAGCACCCACCGAAACGTATTCTTGCAAGTAATCCCCTCCCCCACCCCCCACCTCCCTTCCACCTAAAAAAATTGCGGGCATGGGAAGTCGTACATCGCAGGCCTCTGCAGTTCACGAACAGACCTTGCACTGCACGCTGTCTTCCGTCTTGTTACTAACCAGGCTGCAGTCGTCAATGCCAAAAATAACAAGCCTGCTCACAAGCCAACTGGCTCTAAAACGCTCCTCATCTGCACTTTCGTTTTTAATTAAAACTGCAATACAAAACGGATTACTTCATTTCTGTAGCCTAAGCACATACTTACACAGACCAATATAGCACAAAAATTGAAGTATTATATTTACTGTAAATGTTAGAAGAGGGTTTGCCTTGGGATTAAACAGCAGCTTGACTCGGACTGTTATGCAGTACAGCAACAGAACCTGAAAGTGTAACTTCCGCGACATTTAGCAGATGGAGATTTCTATTTAAATTCGCATACTGTGCCGACTTCGAGAACTTCGCCGCAAGTCCGACGACATTCCAACAACGATCAAAACGAACACGACCTGTAAATTTATTGCAATATGCTATTTCCATACCTGGAAATCAACGTTCCTGGATCATGATTCAGTTTGGAAGAAAAGGGCAACGATCAGTTTTCACATACAAATTTGAAAATAAGCATCACTTAGTGAATGCTGGCAAAACTGGAAGGTACAGGATGTGTGTCCTGTTAGGAAGTCAGAATGTTTTATTAACCTACCGAATACAAATTTATTTTCGTTTAAATGAAGTGTTACATCAAACTGGTGGATTCTACGCCTCAGGTTCATGGTTTGCACACACGTTAAAAAAAAAGTTACGACTGTCATTTTTGTAATAGCAACAACAGATTTCTGCAAAACCAGCTTATTTAGTACACGTTATCGGAATTATGTGCAAACCTGCTGTGCTGATACCTGTCGTGCTTAACAACCATTTACTTTGGACGCAGTTCTTTCGGATACTACGCGACAGAATCCGCGACTGATGCAAATGATGCTAGTGAATGATCCCAATTCTCCTGGTACCGCTATTTGACAGGACAAGCTAACTTGAATTTAACTGAAGCGGCATTAGCGCTGTCAATCGATACGTAATTCCCTACCGGTACACGGAATTCTGGCATTTTAAACTGCACCATGAATAAAAACGATGAAGTCTTAATTAAGCACTATATATTGCATTTATTCGTTTTGCACCGTCATAGTGTACCGTAAATTACAACGGTAAATTGTACTTCTAATTACAACATTTATATTGTTTAAATAACAGAATTCAGTTCCGAACACAGTGACTTCTATTGCTTTCACATGCAGTACACACTTGTTGTGATCACCACTACATTTACTTCTTCCTAACAATACATACATTCGTAACCAGTTACCTGTCGACAAAGCGTTAACAACCCGCAATACTTGAATTTCAGTCCAGACATTCGCATCTTCACAACAATGAATATTTTTACTTATACGTAACAGTTCATACATTTGGTCATTTTCACTCAAAAGCTAAACAATCCAACACAATTTGATTTACTGACAAATAGTTCTTTGCTTTTTAAATTAAAAGTTACGTGTTACAACGTCTAACAGTTCATCACCAGGCCCTTTTATAAACATACAGACAGAGGAAAGTATGCGAACTAAATGACTGCGCCCGCTAACGCCAAGTTTTGGCAGTACGCAGCACGCCTAATTTTTTAACAGTACCAAGTACCAAGCAGTGTTCACTCCCATTACCCTCATTTACGAAATTTACAACAGTACTGCCGTCTCCACTCGTCTCCTCGGGTTACTTTTCTAATTTGCTTCTAGCACTGACGTCTTATCGTGTATAAAAATTTTCCTGCGTTTTTCGGTTACGGAATTTTGGTGCACCCTAAATTTTCTTGTATGCTGTCTGCAGGCTGACAGCCACTTATTCACAAATCGCTGTCTCCAGTTCTGCGTTTCCTACATTTTAGTGCATGATTACACGATACGATATAAAATAAAATGCATATCCGTAATGTATACATCATCCATACTTAAATTACTGAAGAAAGATACCAAGATCAATCTATTAGACCTACAAAACGATAGACTGAGATTGTTTTCCACGGCGCTGAAGACACATACTGTGGTCATTCGCAACGACATCACGTCCTCTTGCAGACATGTAACATGCCGGCAGAACATACTACCTCGCTCTTTAGGTAGCCTGTGTCTCCGAAACGTCAATACCCGCCTACCATACTAACGGTGTCACAATCAACAGATCACAGTGTGTAGCGATAGATGTCCAATTAAAATCTCTGATACCAGCAGTAGCCTGCCTCCAGCCGTAGCTCGGTATTACTCATCTGTCTTAGTAGAGGAGTCCTATACAGCAGGCTGGGCTCGAACTGTACGCGGATACAGACACACAAACTTGACCGGTGTCGGCAGTTAGTGAGGAAGCTTTCAGAGTAGCAGGGCCTCGCACGTTGATTAAAACCGAACAAACGCTACTTCACAAACTTACCTTTTCACTCGAAGACCTCAGGACTTGAAAAATGCATGCATCTACATCACAGCAATTGCCACTTCTTTCATTCAAGGACAGGTAAGACACGGAGCGAGCGAGTTCATGGACACCGTAACTTGTATGCCTAATATTCAGGGAGGATACAATGGAATGGTACTTCACATTCCAACGAGCAAAGCGTCCACAATTCCTCGTCATGATCTTCTCTCCATGTAACAAAAACAACTGTAACTGCACTTGGCATACATAATACCGTAATTATATATATATATATATATATATATATGCCAATATCAATATGTCACAGCACAAAGGGATGGATTACATTAAAACTGTACCTGCATTACTGATGTATCAACCTCATTTTGAACTCCAAACAAACACCAGGGCCCATACGAACTTTCTGAGTTGAAGTAAAGAGTAAGACTGTCCCCAGATAAAAAGTAGGTATATGAGACGTGTGGGGATATATCAGAAATGAATTTATATGGTGATGCAAATGTACACACCTAGAGAACACTCTCCTGAAAATTAGAGGCGACTTAACACAAAAAGTACGATAACTTAAGGCATCAAACAAATATATGTGTAGTATATCCCTAGCAGTATTCAATACCTACTTTAAAATGCTTTTGAATACAGGGTATTGCAATCACAAACAGTGCACTTCATTCCTTACTCTTTTCGACGATCAAATGCCATGTGCAGTACCACACACAAGCCTCTCTACACACTATAATGAAGCTCGAAGAATGCGGTGTGTGCTGGTGGAAAACGGTGGAGATTTCGACACAAGCGAAGAATTTAAAACAAAAAGGAACTCCTTTGCTCCACCTATTTGGAATCAGCACCAACCACTGCTGGGACCCGTGACAGATATATTCAGAACAGAATCTCTACGAGATACATTACAACAAAAGTTACCTGGAATCATACGAAATACAAATACATCAAGAGGTAAGTAAAGTATATTTCAAAGCACAGTGCAACGCATGCGGTTATGTATATGCAAAATATGGCCCCTGACTGATGAATTGAGTAAATTTAGCACGATGATGTCCTCCGGTGACAACGGAACGTAATGATGAAAGAAGCTTCATGGAACGTTACGAATACAGGTCAACTACACGAACGGAAAGAAACCTACGTAATGGAGATTCCAGACAGCGTGGCCCAACTGAAGCAGAATATGAGGACTGCTTACAGAAAATGTGCGGCACTGGTCACCGCCAGGAGGGAAGATATGAAGAAGGAGAAGGGAAAGGGAAAAAGAAATACGAAACGACATCAATATAAGTGGAAAACACACATTAAGCCCATGACGGAAGGTGGAGGTTCGAGATGGAAGTAAAGCCGAGGGATGCAACCTGGAAGAAACACATCGCTATGCTTCAGAGGTTTTGTGTTAACTTCTTTCACAAACAAACTCACCATTAAGAAGAAAATAACACCACACGCCACACAGACTTCATATGGCATTAAATACTCACCATACTCACAAAGTTACCTAGGAGACCGGGCTAATGGAGGCCAAACCTCTTGTTAAAAATCGCTGGCATTACAGTTAAGTGTGATGTGCGGCAGAAGGCAACTGGCCATATACGAACCAAAATTAAATAGATATGTAAAGCATGCTTCAGAATTTCTTTCTTTCTTTCTTTCTTTCCTTCTTTCTTTCTTTCTTTCTTTCTTTCTTTCTTTCTTTCTTTCTTTCTTTCTTTCTAAGTATGACCTGTGTCTACTTACCCACTTTAGGTGTATAGGGTTATTGTCGCACCTGATCGCACTGAATGACACACACACACACACACACACTTGGTAGGACTCCTCAGGACGAGGGATCAGCCCGACGCAGAGAACTCTACGTGACAACACACAACACTCACAAGAGAAATACAACCATGCCCCCGGCGGGATTCGAACCCATAATCCCAGCAAGTGAGCTGCAGAAGACCCACCCCTTAAACCGCGTGGCCACCGGGATCGGCGCTTCAGAATATCACGTCGCCAAGATCCGTTCAGCAAAGCAAAACATGCGGCCGGACGGAAGTACACACTGCATAAAAAATAATGTAGGCATCCAATAAGATTTAGATACAATCCATAGGTAACCGTGTACTGAAATTCGTAAAGCTATTATGTCAAGGTCACTGATTTAGTTAAAGATACCACCGCGATGCATGATCACGATCGGACGGTTGGTAACTCAGGAGGAGATCGACACCAAATCTGACACCCAAACACACTTTATTTCAACGTAAGTGGGATATAAGTCGCTGCATCCTAGTTTGTGGCACCACTTATTATATTCTTGGATTCGCTGGCTGGAAAATTTGGTTTGACATATGACGACTTTCTAACTATATTCGACCTGGCGCACGTTAAATCCCAGTTCAGGTCACTCCTTGCACTGCCGTAAGGATACTCTACATTTCGGGGGGGGTGGGGGGGGGGGGGGGATAAGCTAATGTAAATTGTAAAATCCAGTACATTGGCACCAGAAATAAATTCTGGGATGTCTGGACCGGATGATCGGGATTCAATTTCCGGGGAAGGTAGGGAATTTTTCTCTAGACGCTGTATCTGCAACCCACGTATCCAACAAATTCCGGGAGAATTTTTTCGCCTGCAAATTCTGCCGATGCGTAAAGCTAACCACTCCAATAAAGTGGAGTGACTGGGAAATCCACAGCCCTTATACGCTTCACTGCAAGCGGCTTAGATGTAACAGGAAGCTCAGAATTACAAAATTATAGGCAACAGTCACAATGACAGGCAAACTAGGCAACTGCCCGACATGTAACGCTTACGACGTCGACACGGGAAAGCCTGCATTCGAGATACTTCACGCCATTTTTATTTTACGTTCGGGCTCCATTAGCAGCAATTCTATTTTCAGCATACCACATCCTGCACGTATACGGGGCACCGTGCCTTCTCCACATTTTATGAAAATGCAGTTTCGGTAACAAAAACCAATCCCAATGGTGTTTTGGTTTTCACAATTCCCTTTCCTGATCCCAGTTTTTAAATAATACATTACTTCGGGGGGAAAAAAAGACAGAGAGAGAGGGACAGACAGAGAGAACAGTCAAATGTCAGTTGCCAGGCAACAAAATAACGAACAGTTTTGGGTCTGCAACAGCTGTTGTTATGCCGGAGGGCTGTGAGGTACAAGAAAAGGAGTAAAAACGATATGAAATATATCTTCTAAAGAATGAAACTTCCAGAACGTCAGAATCATGGAAGGATATTTCTTAGGCAAATCAATATGAAGTTTATCTCTCAGTCATCTACAGCGTCAAATGTAATATTTAGAACCACTTCCTATTGTCAAATTCCACATTCTTCCCACTCGTTTCCAAAATCAAAACGCGCTTTGTCTCTGTTTTGCAGCCCAACTTTACCATTAGTCTACTTATCAGACGGGGGCCGATATGACAAGCAGATACTCAACGAACCACAAACATTCAAGCTGCATACAGTAAGTCTTGCCTTGTTACCCATACGTTCGTACACTACCACTAATTACGCAACCATGTAAATAAAAAGGAGTACAAGTCACCCTACAACATGCCATGAAAGCCCACAGGGGAGTACAGGCATAGCTCTACTCTTTCTTTAACCTCGGCGCTAGATGGGGACAGTTGGTCAACGTCACACCCCGGCCGCCTTAACCCCCCGGAGAAAGCGATCCAGTACCGACTTTACAGGTGGCTGAGTGGACCCCAGGCCTGGTCTGGACGGGTGCACAATATAAATAGAACGGACTCAACTTACTGCTGAGATTAACCATTTAAAGACGAAGCGTATCTGTTTTACATAAGGACTCGGTGCGTAACGCGCTGTAAACACTCTCCACTTCGGTTATAAAAACCTATCTCTTAATATTTTATAAGGCAAAAGTTGCTGTTTGTTCTGAGATCCATACAAAACACATAAACGCAATGTGGGCACCACGTAGAATTTTTTAATGTTAAACCTGGTAGTACGTAAAGTTACCGCCAGGCTTCAAAAGGTTAAGAATGCCAGGAGCGTCACCAGCACTCTTTAATTTCTTCACGACATGCTTACGCACAAGGCCTTCGCTCGCGCACCTTACTACCAACACTGTACCAGCACAAATATCATATGCCATAAATTCCATGCAAAAAGTTACAATGATTCGTCAGACACTGTCGTGCAGTAGCCAGGCTCTGTTTTCCTTTAAAAAAGGCATCAGAACAGCTTCGTCATTATAAAATGACGGCACTCTACTGCCACAATGTTAAACGGTTAAGAAGTTGCAACACAGGATGACCGTTATAGACATGCTCTTCATACAAAATTTAAACGGTCGGACAGTCTGTAACGTGATGGCGGCTGAAGCAGCGCACTAAGAGACTCACGTACACAACCCCCTGGTACGTATCCGAAGAACAGGCTCTTACTTCAAGCCCCTTGAATAAGGCAGTAGCTTCAAATGCCAATTCAAGGAAAAACTACGTTTCAAGCCCAATTCCGCAACACTTACACTTCTGGCTGCAGTAGAGTGAAGCTAACAGTCCAGTTACGCGTTTCAAACAATTCAGTTTGGTTTGTTCAAAGTGACGCAATATGTGATTTCCTGCGGATGTCCCAGTTTTTATGACTGTGTTCCCTTGAAACGTGATGCATTGTAGAATTTCACTGTAACTTGAAATGTGCAATCACAATACCATTCACGATGGCTGAGATAGGAGCAGCATGCAGCACGACAGATATTAAAAAAGATATACATTTTCGTCGACAAACGTAAAAGGAAGATGCACCTTAAGGAGACTGACACCAGCATATGACATGATTATAATGGCTCCAACAAAAATCTGAGGTGAACGGATTCATGTTGCTTAGAATGCCAATCAGTGACGGGTTCCTAATACTTCCTGTTTCCATCAATGACGGGAAATTTCTTGACCACTTGGCCGATTATTAATTGCCTTCACAGGAAGAACTCTGCAACATGCTGCCTTTACAAAGCTCTGTCCATCGCTAACATCTTATTACCTTCACAGAAAGAAGACTGCAACACGCAGCCTTTATAAAGTTTTGTCCATCGCTAACATCTTATCACCTCCACAGAAAGAAGACTGCAACACGCAGTCTTTACAAAGCTCTGTCCATCGCTAACATCTTATTGCCTTCACAGAAAGAAGACTGCAACACGCAGCCTTTATAAAGTTTTGTACATCGCTAACATCTTATTACCTGCACAGGAAGAACACTGCAACACGCAGCCTTTATAAAGCTTTGTCCATCGCTAACACCTTATTACCTTCACAGGAAGAACTCTACACATGCAGCCTTTATAAATTCCGTCCATCGCTATCTCTTATTTCACACTGTTCACACTACAGACGCTTACAGGGGTCACACAACACACAAATCGTGTTGCTGCTCTAGAAAAACACAGCTGACAAAGAGCCAACATGTATACGAAATGACTTGAAGAAATTCTAAACACAACCGACCATAACTAATCACAAAATCTAAAACATTTAAACAGTATCACAGTGCGCCTAAGATGGCTGATTCCTATCTGCGACTTTGCTACTGTCCGGTCGCCAAATTTACCATACTTGGTGTAATAAACGGGGCAATCTGCGGTACCGTTTCATTTTCAGGTCGAACTCAAAACCCGCCCTCTCAATATCATAGTGTACAAACAAACCCCGCGTTCTTTCAGGCCCTGACAATGTAATATGTTGCAAGAAGGTGCGATAACGTGGTGTTTGCATTAGTGTTTATTAAACTGTCACGTGCAATTGGTCGCTGGCCTTTTATCAATTACCCCCTCACCCCATCGCTTTATAATTTCCGCCCATCCTCAGCCACACAATTCCACGTTGTTCACTGTCCTCAGTAATGCCCAATGATCAAATGACTGGAGGATATTTGAAAATGATACGGAATCATATTGTTGGACAACACTACGATACAGGCCTACCATATGGACTATGAAAATAAAATGGCAAGAATTAATTACATTTGCCTTGGAGTGCATTTTGTAAGCGAAATCCAATCTTCTACTCAACAGTCATTCTTTGTTCATCTGCCTAATACATCTGAATTATTATCATGATGATGATGATGATGATGATGATGATCATCATCATCATCATCATCATCATCAGTGGAATAATCGATGGCTGAAAACCTGGACAATTTCGCCTCTGAAAAGAAAAGTCGGCCCAGACGTGACTTTTGTGTTTCAAAAAGAGTTCATGTCCGGGAGAAACAGAACTGTAACCCTGCTGGTTGCAAGAAACCAAATACGTCGCATGCGCCGTCACTGCAGTGAAACTGGGGTCAAATAAGACGGCGGATGACTGTCATCGCGCAAACACAGAACAGATTTTAACTCAGTTATTTTACGAAATCATAGCACCTGCTGAATTTATGTACCATCAAGCGCGACGCTGTAAGCGCATTACGAACGCTGCATCAGGACAGAGGTGCAAGGAAACAACCGTCACTGCTGTCAACGTACAGCCTACGCAATTGCCGGACATGAAGACAGGTGTGAAAATTTAGGGCAGCCTGTCACCGCGGAGAACCAACCAAATCCGACTACGCCGCGTTAGGCACGAACCAACTACCTCCACCTTCACGCGTCTTAAAACGTTAATTACATTGTTGGGACTCTTCAAATACACTTTTAACACATTTTAAATCCAATAACTCAGTTCACGGGATGTTTCAGTGGACGTCAACTTAAAAATCTTCGGCTACTAAAACCCGTTTCTAACTTTCGGAAAAGCGTTTCGAATGTCTGTTTCGTTTCAATTGGCATTCAAGACATTTCCCTTCTTGTACTTATCCTGTAGAGAACTTCGTAAGAACAAATTGGTTCGGAAACGCACAGGCTACGTCCCTGCGCTGCCCAACCTGCCGAGTGTAATACTGTCCGATAACGCAGTTCGTTAAAGGCCGAGGTGTACAGTTAACTTCACGCGCTTCACATAAATCAATACGTAGCTGTAACGAAGTCCTCTTTCGCATAACAGTGAGAAACTCTCAAGAAGAAATCAATGAGCACATCCAACCTACGTGCTTCGAATTCTTAACCCCTACATAGCCCACAGTAACCCTACATGCGCAGAGGAGCTGCTTCTTCTTGAATTCCAAAAACATTTAAGTTTATGATGTCATAGAATAAAGCCTGTAGCGGTAGTTCGTTCATTTTTTGGCTGCTTTCCTTATTTTATCAAAAAAAGATGGTCTTAAATCATCACTCCCGGACAACTTTCCAACTACATGACGCATTCTCATCAAAATATGAACGAAAAACTATGTCAAAGGAGGCCGAAACATCTCTTTAATTTTAGACTTCTTATCATCGACCCGAACTTCCGCCGTGTGAACGGCACTTGACGTACTCTTAGAATCCTAACAACTGGTGTAGCAGCATAATAAAAAAAGGCCCTTAATACCAACATCACTGTCATGCCAACTTCTGACGCGTGAGCACTTCATATAGCATCCTGATAATTCGCATACTAACGTGTGTTTGTATTTTAAAAAATGTCAATTTTCGTTATAAAAAACAGCGGTCGTGTGAAATGTATATTTAGGGTCTGATGACATAACTACAACCACTACCCTACAATCACATCACACGGACTCTTTATGACATTTTTGAGCACTGAAATACAAACATGACGACGTTTCGAGATTTTGAGGTTGTATGTGACAAATTTAAGCTATCGGCATTTGAACTCGGAAATTATGAACAAACACGAGCCACTACAGTGCGTGACTACAGCTTCAGCATACGCCCCAACATACGAATCAAACGTCACAGACTGTAACCAAAACTTGCTGCTGGGTGGAGACACGCAGGATGGTGCGACATTTCGGAGCCCTTGCAGATACACTGCTGAGAACTGGTGTGCCATTTCAGACACAATGCAATATCCATTTCCAGGGTGAAGATTGTGCCAACAGCCGACTTCGTCCTCATCGTTACAAAATCTTATCAATATGCTGTAGAAATCCTGATCCTTGGATTATACTACAACGACGCTGCTACAAATGCATACGTTCCACACGGTAAAATAACACTGAAAGAGAATCGCGAATGGTGGATAGGCAAAGGTTTGAAAGAGGCGGTGATAAAAATTTAACGTACCATGCCGCCTTGAGAAACTGATAGAAATCTCGTAAACCCGCAAGACGGTCGACAGCCCAGCTGATATTCGAACCCCAAACTCCAGTCTACAAATTTAAAGTTATTGCTACACGAACCTAGTTGTTGTTGTTGGTGGTGAAGGTGGTTCCTTCAGGTCGCAAGCGACCCCTGGTAATCCTAACTGGATTTTCTTAGAAAGAGGTAGAAGGTCTTGCTGTCCCTTAAACCTGGTTGGTAGGAAACTCTTATCTACCAATCGGGACGAATGTCTCTAGTTTCGAACAGTACCTCGCACGATCCATAATTTAAAACACCCAGCCACGTGGCTTCAAAATGCCAGGAACAAAGTCCTCAGAAATTATCTAACAAACGAACGCACGAAATAATGGCTCCACGCACGTCCCAGACGCTGCTGTCGCCAATAACCTTCCAGTACAATAGTTTATATACACTGCGCATGCAGGTCCGATCAAAATCAAACGATTAGGGACCTCTAGCCATATGCCTACCACACTTCAAACTGCAACAGACAGATTTCATTCCATTTCATCGTACAGGCCCATACGACTGCGTCATTCTCCCTGACATCCGATATTGTGCCAATGACAATCAATTAAAAATCAGACCCACCTTCTGTTCGAATTAGGAAACGCAAACTCCGACCGCCTGCTACAGAAACAACCAACTTCTAAACTCAACGAAAAACCACTCAAAAGCCACGATACAATATGGTTCATATTCACAGAACCGAACAGTTTGATGTCTACCGAACCCTACTAACGCTACATCAAGCAAAAACAAAAGAAACAGAAACAGCAGTGTATCAAGGAAGAAGACAGTGAGACTGTCAAGTACGAGCAGCTATCGGCTGCACGACGGCGGACTTGGTGTTCGCTTCTAGGCAGCACCAACAGATAACTCTTTCTCTTCTCCATAGCGTCCAAACCGAACCTCCCGTACAGTACGTACGCGGAATTCTTCTCCCAGGAATACAGCAACCGGGATGTGAAGCTCACCACTTACTTCCACCTGGTGCCACGATTAAGAATGCGTAGAGCTGTATAACCTCCCGCCACGAACACGATGGCTCCATAGCCTGTTGCTTAATGAGGCTCACGCACGATTTGATTTTACAGGCATCAAACAAACACAGTATTAACCGCTACAAGTGCCTACTATTCACAACAGACGACTGCCAACCAACACAACCGCCCAGAAGCCAGCTGACTGCAGCACTAACGCATATGGCTACAATTCGGAAGCTAAAAGGTAAATTTAAACCCGTGCACACCATGACGGCACATGAAGTGCGTGCAGCTCCACTCACTCTGAACCTAGCTGGGAGGCGAATGGTCAGCTGCAAGCACGGCCGCTTTAACCCTTTACAGACGAAGCATGTCTGCTTTATATAAGGACTCAGTGCGTACCGCGCTGTGAACACTCTCCACCTCGGTTATAAAAACCAGTCTCTTAATGTTTTATAAGGCAAAAGTTGCTGTTTGTCTGAGATCCGAACAAAACACATAAATGCAATGTGGGCACCACGTAGAATTTTTTAATGTTAAACCTGGTGGTACGTAAGGTTACCGCTAGGCTTTAAATGGTTAAAGTGGACGGAAAGTTCCCCTCGGTACCCACTGAGAAGCGCTCCAGTCCCGGTGTGGACGTTTTAAACAGAAAAATCTCTTACCCCTGCAGAAAAACAAACGACGATCCCTCCGCCATCCGACCTGTAGCCTAGTCACTACACCGACTGCGCTATCCCAGCTAACATTGGAAAGTGCCCAGTTGGAATCTTGAACAGCACACAGACAATACCGTGAATACCTCCCACGCCCCATTTGACGCCAAATAACCTGAGCAGTTAATACAGATACCTGACGTAACTTAACTTTGACCGGGCTGTAACATGTTCACAATTACCACAAACAGAAAGCCAAAGCACAAATATAGCCCAAGCAATTAAGAAGTAAGAGATCTTCAGCGCACAGACAAACTAAACTTGCCGACACAGAGAATCCAGCCTGATCGAGCTATTCAGGATGAACAATAACAAAAAACAGATTTAGTTGTACTCAGGCAGGCCCCGATTTACGCAATTTCAAACGTGCGCAATTCTAAAAAGGCAAAAAAAAATAACATTCTTCAAACGCGAGCCGAATTTTTCCTTGAGCGAATGGCAACGCAAGGAAACGAAGCTGGTGAACTCATACTGCTGGGCGATAACATAGACGGCAGGCTGTCATGTTACGTCCGGTCGGGTTCCAGTTTGCTGGGGTTTGGATTTTAACTGGACTCCCTTGCACATGCGTACAAAATTGACAATATGCATACTCAATTCCGGTTTGCGCAAAATTCGACTTGCGCCGGACCTTCCAGAACGTGACTACTGCGTAAGTCGTACGTAAAAATTCTGCATTAATAACATCAGAAGAACACCGAGGGCTGGAGTAAATTTACTCACAGACCGTATTTTGCTGGCCACTGTCCTAACTAAACAAGAACACGTTCCCATGCCTCTAGCATAATTCAGTCGATTCCATACAACCTTCCCTTTACCAATAAGAAGCTTATCTTTACGGATGCAAATCCTAACCAACTCAAACAAGCTTCAAAATTAATTTACCGCTCCGAAGCATGTAATATGCATATGCATATACACACACATACATACATACGTACGTACATACATACATACACATACATACATACATACATACATACATACACACACACTAACATACATACATACATACATACATGCACACCCACACACACACA